>JARHVA010006332.1:0-147500 GCA_037957365.1 Torreya grandis
TGCCAATAGAATAAAGGTGAAACGGTTAAGACCCTAGGTTTGTTACAACCAAATTAGAAATTCCTAGTCAAAGGTGGGAGGAGGTTTCCATGGATTTCATCACTGGGTTGCCTTGTTCTGAAGGTAATAATGTTATTTTGGTCATTGTGGATAGGCTTACAAAATATGCCCATTTTTGTGCTCTCTCACACCCATTTTTAACAAGTACAGTCGTGGCTATTTTTATGGAAGAAGTTCTCAAATTGCATGGAACCCCAAAAATAATTATAAGTGATCATGATCCTATTTTCACTAGTAATTTCTGGACTAAACTATTTTCTTGTTTGGGTACTCAGCTAGCTCATAGCTCATCCTACCACCCCCAATTTGATGGACAAACTAAAGTGGTTAACAAATGTTTAGAGGGGTATCTCCATTATTTTGTATCAGATAAACAAGAACATTAGGTTAAATGGCTACCACTTGCAAAATGGTGGTATAACACATCTTTCCATACCTCTTCTAAAATGTCTCCATTTCTAGCACTATATGGTTACCATCCACCTTCCATCACTTCTTCATTAAAGGTGCAAACCAAGGTTCGAGATGTGGAAGAGCACATTCAACATCAATAAGAGGTTTTGGCTAGTTTGAGAGAGAATTTGGCCTTGGCACAAAATAGGATGAAGCAACAAGCAGATCAACATTGGAGTGAGTGAAATTTTGAAGTGGGTGACTGGGTATTTGTTCATTTACAACCTTACAAGTAGATGTCCTTGAAGCAACAAAAAAAGGACAACAAACTTGCTCCAAAGTATTATGGCCCTTATCAGGTTCTAAAAAAAATTGGACGTGTGGCTTACGAGCTTGAGTTACCTCATTCATCTCACATACACCCTGTATTTCATGTTTCTTGTTTGAAGAAGGTCATTGGATAGAAAGTTTCCACCCAGACAGAACTCCCAAAACTAGATGAAGAAGGATGAGTTATTTTGGAACCAGAGAAGATCCTCCAAACATGTACTGAGAGGTTGGGAACTAGAGAGATTAAGGAATACTTGATCAAGTTGAAAAACCAAAGTAGTGAAGATGCAACCTAGGAAGGTGAAGAGTTTCTGCAACAACATCCACAATTGTTCAACATTGAGGACAACGTTGGTTTGAAGGGGAAGGGCATGCTATGCCCCTAACCCATCACATGTATGAGGATAGTATTAGCCAACTTGTGGCTTACTTATCCCTCTTTGACATTATATTACATTTATCTATGCTTTCTTTAGATTAGTAGGTCAGCCTATGGAGTAACCATGGCTTAGTTAGACTATATATAGGAGGTAGTGGGTAATCATTTATCATCATATTGTGAATTCTACTCTTATTAAAGCTTTTGGAGGTTGCCCCCTCGAAGTGGCTTATCTATTATCATATATTCAAATATATTTCAGTCATATTTGGATATAATTCTACTGTTATACTTGATTCTTGAAGTAATTTCATTATAGACTTGAACATGATGAGTGAACCTTTATCCCACCCATACTAAGAGTCAAGGAGATTACCTAGGTTTCCAATGTTAACTTCTATAGTTCCATACATAGGATAATGTAGCTAAGGTAGGCTTAAGGGGAGTAGGGTTAACAAGATGGTTTGAGTAGATAGGAACATGTAAAAAATATGTAGGTTATAATCGAATAAATGATATGAAAAATTTATTTTTATAGATACACATATAGGTAAGTTGGAATTATAACACTTGATATGAGCACAACAAGGCCTAAAGGCTCATTTAGGTCTCAAGACCCTACCTCCACCTCACTAGTAGACTCAGTGAAATGTGGTATGTGTGGGAAGATATTTTAAACCATGGAGAAGGAATTTGAGGTAGAGGAGTGTAATGAGTTAACTCATGTTAGTTTTAGTCATTTTTTGAGCTCTATCACTCTAAGTAGACTGGTTGATTAACACTTTTAAGCACTCATACCTTTCACCATAAAGGGACCCAAGACATAGGTTCTTAGGGAAACTTAATCACCCTTGTGGAATAAAAATTCAAAAAGGAGAGAGGGGTTGAGGGGCCCATCTTTATAAATTAATGTTAAGAATATAACGTACACAAACTACCTAATAAGGATCTCAAGACACACCATCCTCTACTCATATCTCCACACACACTTTATATGGGACCCTAATTTGTTTACAAGAGATTAATGGGTCAATTAGATATAAATTCATGACAAGAGGTTTTGGTTGGGAGGTCCATACTGTATGAACCATAATTAACATGGTGGACATATAAAGCCCTTCGTAAACCTTGGCTCAAACTTGATCAGGGAATTATGCCCCAAAATGCATAAAAATTAAGTTATTGAGGTATGAAAGGGTCTTAATGGTCTTCTAGAGTCCCCTAATCATTTAGATCACCTATTGGTTGGCATGTGTAGGGGATATACTATATAGATCAAGCATGAGAAAGTAATTTTAAGCCTATGAACAAGGAATTGAAGAGGATCTACATATACCATGGATTTTTTAGGAAATAAGGGGCCAAAATATCTCAAATTATTTAACATTAGTCACCTTCAAGTGCCTCCATGACTGGTAACTCTTGCATATAGACATGGGTGTCTAAATGAGAGACTATATACATATAACATGAGGTAAATGGCTTGATCAAGACAATAAAGACACTCTAAAGTCCCTTAAAAGTGATTTTAATGTTAGAGGAAGTGGATAAATGCCTCATAATCATATCCTAGTGTCAACACTCAAAAAAATTACAGTCAAATATATTGGCCTAGCACCTTCTTCAAGGTAATGTCACTTAAGAGATGTAACAGAGGATAAAGGGGCACTAATTGGCATATCAAACCTTCATGGATATTTTTATCATGATTTTTTAGATGTGTAGGCCACTTTGGTTTTTAGGGAAGATGTTATAGCTGGTCATTTTGGCGTAAAGGCACCTCAAGAGTACCCAAAATGCATGTTTCCTACCTAAGAGGCAAGTTGACAAGCTCACAACTATATGTAACTTATACATGGGGATCTAATAAATTTATGAGAGGTTAATGGATTTGTCCATAATAGATTAGTGGCATTATTTTAGAGGTTAAGGCCCTAACCTCTATGAACCATTATTAAGAGGCTAAAACCCTATTAAAGCTCCCTAAAACCCTAATAAGGACCTGATAGAAATATTTTAGATAAAATTCATCAAATTTCATGAAAATAACTTTTAAAATACTTGGATAGTGTATTAAATTCATAGAAGACTTTTGTTAGGGTACTGCTCAGTACGAATAGTGTATGAACACCTCTAAAAATTATAAGTTTTAAAGATTTTGAGCAGGAAATAAAGTGAATGACTTGTTTATAGGTTAAAAATCATTGGAGGGTATTTTTAACACTTTTTTCATCTCTTAAAATCATTAAATGTTTACATATCTACCTAGAATTGATTTTTCAAACCTCCACTAATTAGCTAGTCTACAAAAGCTAGTAAAGATGGCTTAATCATCTAAGTGCAGTGATATTGCAAGTATAGATAGATTTAAAGGTATATATACTAGTATATAAAGTTTGTTCAATTTTTTTTTTTTTTTTAAATTTATTTATGTTAGAGTTTTTATCCAATTCTCACAGTGATCCAAATAATGAATGAGTAAGAGACTAGACCGCTTGTCTAGTAAGCCATTTAATCAACAAAATAGAGATGTTTATGGGTGTATAAAATTGATATGTAGTTAATTTTACATAATAATACATTTTTAACTACCCCTTGAGGTGATCATAATCCATATAAATTGGAATTATTAATGATTTTGGGTGATTTCTTAAACATGGCCAATGTGTAGGTAAGGGTAGCTACTTAATGCCTCATGGATAAGGACTAATTGAACCTCTTTAAATTATTATTAACTAATTAAAGGTAATTTAATTGATTTATTATGGTTTTAATTTACTCCTCATGAATCAAACATTTCTAAAAATAGACCTCAATGCTCCAAGATGCTCATTCGAGGCACTAGTCAACCCAAGTAGTGCATGGTGGAGTATGGAAGGCTATTGTAACTACTGAGTGAGTGCATGATGAACATTATGGCATCTTAATTATATTTATATTCCATTATCCCCTTATCTTTATTTCTTAAATTTATATATATTCAGGCCTTAAGGCCTTTGTTTAACATTCCTCAGTTAGGTGTAGCAAAACTCTACTAAATTATATCTCAAGCCTTGAAAATCAATAGAGAAAAGGACTATTGTAGACTTATTTGTTAGCATTAATGTGTGTTATTTTTTTTTAATTATATAAAGTATGATTTAAATCTTCTTTTTTAGGTCCTTTTCTTCAACTAGTGTTACATTAGCATCTTATGCAAGCCATGTGAAGTGTTAAGAGGTGGTAGTTGTATTGAAGAGTGAGCTATTTGGTATTGTCTCAATTAGACCTTCTTCCCATTTCCTTCAACTTGAAAATATTTCACATAACCTAAACATTAAATAATTATGTGTAGGAGTGTCTCAAGAATCTTATTTAGTCATTAGTCTCAAATTTAGTCATAAAGTGTTATTGAAGATTAGTCAAGAGAGTATAAGATGAATAAAAGTGCATCACCATCCCTCTAATAGGTTTTATTTTAAAATTTTTATTATATCTATTTTCATCACAACATCATTATGTCTTATGAATATAGCCTTAGTTTATGTATAATGGTATCTATCCCCTTAAACTATAGGTTTGGTCTTACTATAGGTCACTCACAACTTTTAGGCCAATCCCATATTAGTCTAAGCTTGAAGATAATTGAACTATATCCTTTAAAGGGTACAACTTGGAGTGTTAATAGTTGTATCATGCCTAATGGTACTAGTATTAAAGTGACTTGGATCATGCATTGGTAGTCTTGGAAAACATTATAGAGCTTCATGTACTTCATGGTAGATTTATAGCTAGTTACATATAGAAAGTGGTTATAATAACTTCCTCAAAAGGTAAGGATACTAATTATATTGAGTTATTATGAGACATTATTAAGATAAATATATATCTTTGGTTTAATCCCAATCCTACACCTCCTAACTCTCATAATGCTACTTAAATAAACATTTTTACAAATCCTATATCTCCAATGGCTAGGACTAAGATGCATGCCTTTATGCGTTTTAATGGTGGCATCCCCTTAAACCTCAATTAGTTTGATGACATGTATATTTATACCCTTAAAAATATTACCTATTTCATAGGAGATAACTCAACTACCCCTATAGAATATATTGTAAACATAGCCAATTTATGTTTAGTCCATAATGTGATAGAAGAGAATGTAGCTATGAGACTATTGTCAACCACCTTGAAGGGTAAGACACTCTATTGGTATAGGGTACACCTACATCCATAAATACCTAAGATGATTTTAGGGAGAACTTGTGTAAAAAATTTGAGGATAGGAGTGACCATCTCTCTTTGGTGGAGTAACTCACTAGAATTCAAAGAGATCTATAAGAATATATGGTAGGTTTTAATTATAGGTTTTAAAAAAACCTAGGATATGATCCCCATAATCATCAAGGCCACCCCTAATTATTAATTCTTGTACTACCTAAGATCTCTAAATTTTTATGTGGTAGACATGATACAATCCATGGAGGAAAGCACTCTACTTAAATCTTATGAGGTAGCCATAAGGGTATAAAATTGCCTCATCTAAGAAAATAATCTCACCCCTAAACCTCTCATTCTTTTATTCCTATAAATTTAAACCCTTGTGCCTATTATTTATCAATTACCATCCCCAACCAATCATTATTAGATAGATGGAAATCAATTGGATAGATTAAGCAAGATTGAAGGGTTTCTCAAGGCTTAAAACAATAAGATAGTGGTCTTGGAAAGGTAGAAAATTACATCTAATAGGCCCTATCAAGCACCCTATCATCCCTCCCAATATAATAGACCTCCCTATCATCCCATTAAACAAGTCCAAGGTCAATTTACCCAAACAAGACCCTATAATAGTTATAACCCCAATGTTGCTAACAATTATAGAGCCCTAGTCCCAACTTCAAATAGATATCGTCAAGAGGGTCAATGGATTGATAAATGGGGGAAGTCATATGATATGGAAATGGATCCAATTTATGAGGTGTTTCAAACATATTTTATGCATTAGGGTCCTACTCTGCTATACATGATAATCAACCTCCTCCATAATGCAAAGAGGGTCTTCCTATGTTACATGGAGGCATTCCCTTATGACTCAAGCTAAGATGCCATGTCAACAAGGATCAAGTGGGAGCAAAGAAACTTATAAAACTACCTTTTAAAACTTCTACGAAGGTAAACACTACTTTAAAAAAGTGGTATCCAATCAAGGACAACAAGTATCCAAGTCATAAAGTTTATTTTTATCCCATACAATGGATAAGAGAAGGGTAGTTGATGATAGTTTGGGAATTGCCAAGATATTTTCTCCACCTTCTGAAACACCTCAATGGGTTGATACTAAAGATGCAGCTCATAAGACACCATGAACTCAACAAATACAAAATTGGAAAGGGAAAAATTAGAATGGTTATTTTATACCTTAGTTCACACAAACTCCAAGAAACATTTCTTCTCCCAAGTTGAAGTCCAATATAACTAGCCCTCATCTTCGCATAGTAGATAAGATGAATAATTCCCATGTCACTATCCCTATGTAGGATACCTTTATTATTCTGGGGCGAAAGGATCTCCTTCAAGAACTTTCTAAACTCCATTTCTTGGATAAATAAGAAGAAAAGGTAACTGTAACCCTCATTAATTCTAATCAACTTTATGAGCCAAAAACACCTAAAGTAGTCAAACCACATCCCTTATATATTTTAGTCATCATAAATGATTATCTAGTGTATAGTTTCATGATGTATAGTGGGTCCAACACTTCTATCATGCCTAAGTGTATACCTAATAAATTATGACTTAAATATGAACCTAATGCAAAAGGGGTTTTATAGCTAGATGGGTCTCTTACCAAGATTTTGGGTGTCCTTAAATAACTAAAAATCATATTAACTACTTGTCCTAATTGTACTATATCTCATTATGTGATAGTAGTTGACCTCCCCCCAACTTTGACTTATGTGTGTCTAGGGATTTCAATATAAAAATTAGGTGGTATCTCTTTTCTAATTGGTCCTACATGGTTTTTAGGACCAGGTATGGGACAAAGGTTACCATAAAGTCTGAACCTATTTCTAGGTTCCACATATAACCCTACATGCCCAACCTATCAAATGTCAACTACACTATCTTATATGAAGATGAACACCCCAATGACCAAGAGACCATGGAACCACTAGAAGTCATATATGATTGACTCCATGATGAGTGGGTAGTAGACAATCATGGATATGATCCTTATAAAAATATTGAAGAGGTAAGTTTGGGTGTGTATTGCATGCATAAATAAGGAGATTCTATACCAAGTATCACTAGCACAAGCCAAAAACATGAACGATTATGTAACCTATTATTTAATGGTTCTATATCCAACGATGGAAGTGGGATAGGTGTTTTTATTATCTCCCCTTCCAATAAAAGGTACTATTATACCCTAAGGTTTCATTTTAGTTTCACTTCCAATACTAAAAAATATGAGGCCCTCATCTATGGTATATAATGGGAAAGGAAGAGAGGCATCAAGATCTTGCAAGCTATGAGGGATAGTATTCAATAATCCACTCTTGAAGGCCTAAAAATTTATGGGTTGGAACCTTTTGGAGAACTTTCAAGACTTTAACATTTGTTGCATTTTAAGAGAGGCCAATCATCATGTAGATTGGTTAGCTACCATTGGAGCACAATATGATATACCAAGTGGGGTCATTGACATCAAAAAATATTCCCAATTCAAAGTGGTATTTAGGTAGTTATCCCCTAATAACAAAGTGAATTGGCAAGTATTTGAAAATCATAAGTAGGTTGCTTATTTTTTGTAACTTGTGGCAGAATTATGCTCAAAGAATCAAGGTAGAATACAACATCAATATAGATACTAGATTGTCAAATTGATGAAAAATAAGTTTCCTAAGGGATTGGTAACATTAGAAAGCATATTCAGTGAAAATGACTAGCTGAGGAAATACAAGGTAAGCATCTCCACTAAGGAGGAACGTTATGAAAAGTTATCATATTCAAACACAAACATCTCAAGCTAGTAAAGGTGAACACCAAAGAGGAGAAGGCAGCCTTCATAACATCATGCCAAGAATTTTTAGATGTTTTTGTATAATAATATCATTACTTTAAGGGGTTTGACCCTAGGTTGTCTCAACACACCATAGAGTTGGAGGAGAGTGCCAAACTTATGAGACAAAAACAAAGACCAGTCAACCCCAACATTGAGATCCTTATGAGGAAGGAGTTGACAAATATTATTTAATCCAACATTATCTTCCCCATAAAACATTTTTCATGGGTGGAAAATATTGTTCATGTGAGGAATAAAAATAGGGAGATAAGGTTGTGTGTGGACTTTAGAGATCTAAACAAGGTGTCACTAATAGATCATTACCCTTTACTATCTATGGATCAAATTATTTAAAGAGTTACAGGCGCACAAAGTTTATCTTTGATTTATGGATACTCTGGGTACAATTAGGTATTTTTGAGTGAGGAAGATCAACACAAAACTGCATTCACAACCAAGTGGGGCACTTATGCATATAAGAAGATTCCCTTTAGGCTATCCAATGCAAGGGATACCTTCCAATGGGAAATGGATGTGGCATTATAAGGGATCATAAATGAGATGGTGATCATCTACCTTGATGATAAAAATACATTTTCTAAGTAGACCAAGGATCACTTGACACATTTAAGGTTGGTGTTTGATAGGTACAGGTAGTTTGGGATCTCTTTGGAACCCAAAAAATATATATTTACTATCCATGAAGGAAAACTTATAGGACATGTTGTATCAAACTATGGCATATCCATTGACCCTAAAATAATAGAAGCAAACCTTGATTTATAATTTTCAAAACATAATAAGTGGCTACAAAGTTTCTTGGGCAAGATAAACTTTATCATAAGATTCATACCTAGGTTTGCAAAATTGGTGATGCCACTAAGTCACATGATCAAGCAACACAAGGATTTCTCATGGGCCAAATAAATTAAGAGAATTTTTTAGGACACTAGTAGGCTATTTACCAAGCTCCCACCCTACTCAACCCTGATTTTACAAAATATTTCTTCATGTATGGATTCTCTATAAGTGATATTATTTATGTTATGCTCATACAACAAAAAATTAAAGGACTAGAGCATCCCATAGCCTTCTTTAGTTAATAATTAGAGGGATATAAGTATAGATATAAATTTGTTGAAAATCATGTTCTTTTTATAATGAGATTTATAAATAAGTTTAGACACATGGTATCTAATAATAAAATATTTGTAATGGTGGTTCACCCTAATATCAAAGATTTCATCCTCAATAGAGACTTGAGTGAGAAGAGAGTTAGTTGGGTGACCAACGGTGTGGATTATGACATAGAGGCTAAGGATAATAATTTGATAAAATTTAGATGAATTTTTGAAAACCTTGCATCAGATGCTAGGAGGATAAATAAGTGGTTTTGATAATTCAAGACAATCAACAAGGAGCTGTAACTTATTTCCTTCCATCTGAACCCAAGACATAATGAAGTTCCTACATATAGGATAATGTATTATGGGTTTAGATAGTAAAAAGAATAGGTAATTAATAATATAATACATCCCTTACATATCTATTGATTGGGTACTCTTTAAGAAGAACTTTGGTGCAATCCTTTTGAGGTGTGTAAAGACTAGTCAAGTAGACAAACTTTTTGAGAAGTTTCATGATGGGCCTACATAAGGGCACTTTATAGACAAGACAAAAACATAAAGTATCATAAGATAAATCTATTTTTTTCCAATTTTATTTAGGTACTCCCATGCTTGGTTTAGGATGTTTCCCAAAGGTGTTATGTTCACTATAAATCAAAGACTAATTGCCTTGCCTCCAAAACCCATTCAAATTAAGTAACCCATCATGCAATATGTCTTAAAATTTATATTTATGATTCATCAACCATATATTTATAGACATATGTGGTTTCTAATAGGTATTGATTACTTTACTAGGTGGGTAGAGGTAGCTACAATCAATGAGGCAAATACAAACTCAATTTTGGAGTTCTATGACAACCTAGTGGCTAGATTAAGGTTCCCCTCTACCATTATATTAGATAATGCATTGGCCTATAATAGTGTAAATATATGTTATTAGGCCATTAATCATGTTATCTAACTCAATTATTCATCTAACTACTATCTATAGGGAAATGGACTAGAAAAGTCCACTAATAAGAACTTGATTAGGATAATAAAAATGACAATGGAAGACAACCAAAGGGATTGGCACACCAAGTTAAACACTTCCTTATGGGAAGGTAGATTACTCCCTATAAGTTTACTAGTTACTCAATTTATCTTTTTTTTATGGAAAATAAGTAAAACTACCCATTTCAATTGAGCTACTAACCTTGGAACTTGTACACCATCTTGAACTCATGGAGAGTGATGCAAGAGAAGTGAGGATGAAAGAGTTGAGGATGTTGGAATAGAATAGAGATGGTGTCATTCATGTCATGTATTCAAACCAATATTAATTCCAAAGTTAATATCATAATAGAGCCTCATCAAATACCTTTCAACAAGGTGAAATTATACTTAAGTGGGATGAGGATTGTGACAAGCTAGGTAAGCATTCCTAATTTGATAGTCTTTAGAGTAGGACAAACATCATTGCCAACTATAAGGAGAGAAATTATTTCCAATTATTGAGGTTGAGTGGTGAATAACTCCCTATCCTTAGAAACTATATGTTACTCAAGTATTATTATTATAAGCACCAACCTCTTTTATACATAGTATCTAGTTTCTTTCCTCTAAGTGATGTTGCACATGCTTGCTAGTTGTTGGTTTGTTATTGTTACTTGTTGTGTGTCTTTATTATTTTATTATATCTTGTTTTATTTTTTATTGTGTTCATTTAATTCCTTAATATGTTTAAGGTATTAATAAAATTCAAAGTGTATTCAAGGGTCCTGATCTAATCATGACTAATATGTTAAAATATCTTGAGTTCTCTTGACCAATAGGAAAGTCAAGCTAGCTGAGTCACTAGAAATTTTGACTACTTTC
Organism: Torreya grandis; assembly: GCA_037957365.1. Taxonomy (NCBI): domain Eukaryota; kingdom Viridiplantae; phylum Streptophyta; class Pinopsida; order Cupressales; family Taxaceae; genus Torreya; species Torreya grandis. The sequence goes on from JARHVA010006332.1 coordinate 11,201, forward strand.
TACCCTCAGGCCTAGAAAGGATTCAAACCATTCATAATAACATAAAATCATCACTTTTAGTCATCTTTATTATGTATTTGAGGGGTGAGGATAGTCCAAAGGAAGTCATTAGTTATCATGACAAGGACAATAGGTCTAGTGTTGTGTCATGCCAAGAAAATATCATGGTGGTTTCCATTGTTCTCTATTCCAACTTGTGTCAAGTGTCTTTATTTTTGATAATGTATTAAGGTATATGAAAAGGATTTAAATTTGTCTCAATAGTCTAATGTGCCATGATGGAGATGATTGGAGGTAGCAGCTAATAACTCATCATGAACCTTTCTAGTGTATTCAAGATATGTAAGGTATGGCCTGATTACAAGCTTTGAGAATGTTGTAAAGGTACATGATAAATTAATTTAACTATTTATAAGTTTATAAATCCTTTTAATAAGTGTTTAAATTCCATTCATTTTAATCCTTCACTTAGAACCATGATATATTATCTTAAAAAGAGAGTTTTTTTCATTAAATGCTGATAAGAGCATGTACATAAGATGTTGTGATAACCTTAGAAATATAGATACACATATAGGTAGGTGGGGGTTCCAACTCTCAGTCTGAGCAAAAATAGTCATAAAGTCTCATTTAGGTCTCAAAACCCTACCTCCACCTCAATAGTAGACCCATGCCTTCATGTAAACTTAGTGCAATGTGGTATGTGTGAGAAGATGTTTCAAACCTTGGAGAAGGAATTTGAGGTAGAGTGCAACGAGTTATATCATGTTTGTTTTAATCATTTCCTAAGTTTTATCACTCTAAGAATATAGGTTAATTTTTTATTTCAAGCGCTTATCCCTTTCATCAGAAAGGGACCCAAGCCCAAGGCTCTTAGGGAAACTTAAACACACCTATTGACATAAAATTCATAAAGGAGTGAGAGGCGTTGAGGGGCCCAACTTAATGAATGAATGTTAAGAAGATAACATATATAGAATACCTAAAAATAATATTGACACACACCATCCTTTACTCATATCTCCACACACACTTTGCATGGACCCTAAACTATTTATAAGAGATTGAAGGTTCAATGGGATAGAAATTCATGACAAGAGGATTTTGTTTGGAGGTCTATATTATATGAACCATCATTAAGTTGGTGGAACTCCAAAACATTTCTTAAACCTTGGCTCATACTCAATGGGGGAATTATGACCTAAAATTCATCCAAATCAAGAGATTGAGCTATGAAAGGGTCTTAATAGTCTTCCCAAGTCCCATAATCACTCAAATCACCTATTGGTTGGCACATGTAGGGGATATACTATATGAATTAGGCCTGAGAAATTCATTTTAATCTTGTAAACATGTAATTAAAGAGGATTTTCATATACCATTGGATTATAAGGAAATATAGGGCCCAAATTTCTTAAATGATTTCACGTTAGTCACCTACAAGGGTCTTCATGACTAGTAACTCTTGCAGATAGACCTGGGTATCCAAATGAGAGGCTATATGCATAAAAAAAGGTAAATATCTTGATCAATACAATATATACATTCTAGGATCCATTATGGGTGAGTTTAATGTTAGATTAAGTGGATAAATTCCTCATAATCATAGTCTAGGGTCAACACTTAGAAACCCTAGAGTCAGACATATTGGCCTAGTACCTTCTTCAAGGAAATATCACTCAATAGATTTAGTAGAGGATAGAGGGGGATTAATTAGAATTTTAAACCTTCATTCATATGTTGATAATTTTGTGTTAGATGTGTAGGAGACTTTGGTTTGTAGGGAAGATGTTATAGATGGTTATTTTATCCTGAAGACACCTCAAGACTACCTAGAATGCATGTTCCTCACCTAAGAGGCATGTTGACAATCTCACAACTATATGGAACTTTTACATGGGGATCTGATTCACTTTAGGAGAGGTGGGGACCTTTTTAAAAAATATATTAGTGGCATTGTTTAGAGGTTAAGGTCCTAACCTCTATGAACCATTGTTAAGAGCATAATACCCTCTTAAACCTACCTAAAACCCTAATAAGGAACTGATTGCAAATATTTCATATAAAATTCATCTAAGCATTAAAATAACTTTAAAAATACTTGGGTCATGTATTTCACTCAAGTAAGTCTTATTATAGAGTACTGGTCTATACGGATAGTGTATGGACACCTCTAGAAACTATAATTTTTCAATATTTTGAGCATGAAATGAAGTTTAGGACTTGGTCACAAGTTTTAAATCATAATATGGGATGGTTTTAGGCTTTATTTAACTCCTCAAATAATTAAAAGTTCACATATATACATATAATTTATTCTATAAACCTCCACCAATCATCTAATCTGTAGAAGCTATTAAACATGGCCTAGTCATCTAACTGGAGTGAGATTTCAAGTATGGATTTATTGAAAGGTATATATCCTAGTATATAAATTTGGTTCAAGTTGAAAACAATTTAATTTAATCATGTTGGAGGCCTTATCTAGTTCCCATGATCATCCAAATAATGAATGAGTAAGAGACTAGACTGCTTGTCTAGTAAGCCATTTAATCAATAAAATAAAGATACTTATGGGCATATAAAATTGATATGGAATTAATTTTACATAAAAATACATCTATAAATTCCACTTTAGGTGATAAAACTCCATATCAATAAGAATTATGAAGTATTTTAGGTGGTTTCTTGAACATGGCCAATGTGTAGGTAAGGGTATTTACTTAATGCCTCATGGAAAAGGCCTAATTTGACCTATTTAAATGATTATTAACTAATGAAATGGAATTTAATTAACTGAGGATGGAATTAATGGAATCCTCATGAATCAAATCTTGCTAAAAATAGACCTCGATGCTCTAAGGTGCTCATTTGAGGTACTAGTCAACCTAAACAGTGTATGGTGGAGTATAAAAGGATGTTATAACTACTGAGTGAGTGGATGATGACCATTATTGCCTCTTCATGAAAATTATATGCCTATATCCCATTCTCTCTCTTAATCTCATTTATATATATTTAGGCCTTGAGGCTTTTGTTTGATATCCCTTGGTTAGTTGTAGTAAAACTCTACCAAATTGTATGTTGAACCTTGAGAATAAATAGAGACAAGAGTTGTTATAGAATTCTTTGTTATCAGTAGTGTGTATTATGGTTTTTTGACTTGAATAAATTATGATTTTCATATTCTTTTATAGGTCCTCTCCTTAACCTAATGCTACATTGTCATCTTATGCATGGCATGTGAAGTGTTAAGAGGTGGTGGTTTTATTAAAGAGTGAGATGATTGGTAGTGTCTCAAATATACCTTCTTCCCATTGCCTTCAAGTTTTAAAACTTCCACATAACCTCCACATTAAATAATTATTTGTAGGAGTGTGTTAAGAATCTTATTTAGTCGTTCAACTTTAATTTGACTCACTAAGTATATACACAATATTTTTAAACTTTTATCAATTAATGATGCTCTTTATCTTATAGGAACCCATCGAGTCTCAATATCTATATCTTAATTACCTAAGGTATTCACTAAGAAATGGGTGGGAAAACCATTAGTTCTTTAGAGGATTGTTATCCCTTTTTGCTACTTGCTATCTACAAACACGTCTCATAAAAACCATTCCCCTAAGCTTTGCCTCCTATTTTTCACCCTCATATAGTCATTTACCATATTCATTAGCCTTATTAATAACCTAAGCACCCTTTGGTAGTTTACATGACTATGTCAACTACATTGATCTTGTATTGTAATTTACAAATCTTACAAAAAATTAGGTTAGCCATTGTTGATGTAGTTCATTACCTAGTTAAGTTTTTTGCCAATTTCAATACTAGGTCAACCACACTGACCTTATTAGCCAATTTTTTTGGAATTATTTAGGGTTATATACACCTATATAAACACATTTATTTCCATCATTTATCATGAAGAGATAAGTAAGATATATTGTGCATCTACTCATCCACCATTCTACTTGAGGAGCAAGCTTAGGGTTTCATACTTTCTTTGGAAATAAAAATATTGTCTTATGGAGAATTCTTTTAGATGCATTGATAAGTTATGTAGCTCAAAGATAATTTATCCTTAACATCATTACATACCACAACAACCTCTTATGAATCACCTTGGCTATGGGAGAGATTGAGGTTGGTTATTCATCTTCAAAAGTAAGTATTACTAACTTTGTTCCTCTTTTATAAGACTAGCTAGATATGCATATGTACTTCTCTTTCATGCATTAAGATTGAATGTATACTTATGTGAGTATATTTATTCTATGAATGTTTAATTTTATTGTTTATTACCCCCCCCCCCCCACAATTTTTTCTATAAGCTTTGGTGAGCACTAGATTATATTTTTCTTTACTTGTTATTAGTTTAGTGAATATGGAAACATAGGACCTAGTTAGGGTTATTACATAGTTTTGCTTGACTCAAGGCTTTGTAACCCTCCCTAGTTATATTATTGTGGTAAGATATCCCTTGGCTAGGTATAGAGGATCCATATTGGTCATGACCTTGATTATCTAATGTATCCCCAATCAGAAGTGTAAGTAGGATCGATCTTCTCTGATCTAATATTGATTTGTAGATATACTACATTTCCCATTGCATACAAAATATTAAACCTCAGATGAATCTAAAACTTGTAGGTTTTATTTCATGCTTTCATTTATACAATTTTATTATTGTTTATATTTGTGATACTATGTCGACCAGGCTAGTATAGTTGTAACTTTTGTGCACATGTTTAACAATAGTCATATCAAAAAGACTTTATTCTCATTATGTAGGTCTTTATCAGATATAAGTTACTAGATCAGACAAGTCAACATAATACTTTTATTTAATCCCCAATAATAAAATAAGTTCAACATGTCGACTCAGTCTTCTAATCATTATCTAAATAACAGACAAAGTTGAATAGGTCAACTTAGTCTTCCAATTAGCATCCATAACAACAAACTAAGTTATGCAGGTCGACTTAGTTTGTAGAACTTGCAAGTAACATTAAATCCACTACAATAAAAAAAATTCAATCCTAATACACATCTAACCCACCAAGGTTCATCTCTTTATCTCTCTATCAATTTAGTACTTCATTTCAATTTTGTTTCCTGCAAGTTTACAGTCTTCAAAACTATAATCCTATAGTAAACTAAGTTGACCTAGTCAACTTACTTTTATATCTTGCCTTCTATCTAAAAGACTAAGTCAACTTGGTTAACTTAGTTCTTAAAGACTCTTGATTCTATAGAATAGTAGCAACCTAGTTGACTCTATTTTATACTATTTTCATATAGTGTCATCTGAATCAACTCTATACCATCCTTAATTTGGGAATTAATAATTATATGCTAGTAATTAATTCACACTTTCATTTTTAACTATTTTCATGTTTAGATTAACTCATATAGTATAATTATGTGTTTTTTCAAATTACAATTTATTTTCACTATTTTTATCCTTTTTCATAAACTACCAAATCACGTAATGTTCAAAACACATTAAACATTTGTCTTCTTAAGGCCTACTTAGTTATATTTTATCACCAAGGGGGAAGCTGACTTGGTTTTATAGCCAAGTATAAACACATGGTTAATGGTATTTAGTGTGAAAGCACTAGACACCCTTATTAGTGTGGGATTTTGAAGTGAGGGGGTAGGCCCTAATACTAATCTAGTACCATTGCCAATGTAGATCCCTTTCAATATAAACATCCTAAAACCATCCATAGATTTATTTTTAGTTTCTTATTTTTAATCCAAATTTCTTATCACACTTAAATTAACACTTTATAATAATCTAACAACACTTTTATGACTACTTATTTATAATTTAATTTTTAGTTAAATGCTTGATCTCTACTCATTGTGTATTGTATTACAAAAACTTACACTAGCCAACATTGGTGCAAGGTTCTATGTTGTGTAACCTAATTAGATCATTAACATTAATCTAATTGTTTGTGTGTTTGTTTCCATTTATTACTTAATTTACATTTCAAAAACTTTCCTTATTTTTATCACACTATCATTCTTTTCAACATAGACTCTTATAGACTATCATTTTCCCTACCTATATTACTAAGTTGACCTGGTCAACCCTATACTCTTTTCTATCAATTGGGTTATAATACTAAGTTGACATGGTCAACCCTACATCCTTATTAGACTATATTTTTCCGTATATACAATACTAAGTTAACTTGGTTGACCCAATACTCTTTTTTTCTAGTTAAGTTATAGTATTAAGTCAACTTGGTTGACCCTATATCCTTCTTGGCTCAGTTTCCTACCCTATTTATTATACTAAGTAAATTTGGTCAACCCTATACTTTTATCTATCTCTTGGATTGTATACCACATTTGACCTAGTCAACTCTTTATCCTTCCTATCTCTTTGCTTTTTCATCACCATTGTCTTCCCTAATATTTCTCTTTCATCATGAACTTCTTATTTTAAGACAACCATGAGCTAAATTAAATAGATATGATGAGTTTTACCAACCCCAATAGGTTCTCCCATAAGTATCTTATGGATCCTACCCTAGATGAAAGTATTTTGCATGTATCCACTTGCACTAAAAATTATGGGACCCCTCCTCATTCCTCTTCATGTAGAAATCTTCTTTTCTCATTGGAAGATCAACCTAAATTAGAGTATACCCTATAAATGCTCTAGTTCATCATTGAATTTCCTCAACATTGAGGGAAAAACCCTTACACTATTTACCATCTCATGATAAGTGGTCAAGTCAAAGAGTCCCATTCACCTTCTCCCACATTCTCACATGGATTTGAGGACACTATCTTCTTTGATTTTTAGCCTCTTCCCTCTATTTTTACCCCTTCTCATACCATGACATCTTCCTCTTTGATTTCCTCTACTTCCATGCCTATTATCTATACTAACTGGCATGTTCTACATCTAGTGGAACTCTTTTAATAACCATTCTTTTCTATTCTTCCATTAGTGAATCATTTGCTACCTATGGTAAGCATGCATATAGTGTTACTTATTCTCATCCCTCTACTAGTACGTCTTTTACCACACAATCAAATCATGCTACTAGTGTCACACTTACCAATAATTTTCTCAAGCTACTACCAACACCCATAGTGGTGCCCAAACCCCCACTATCAATTCTAATGATTCAAATAATTCCAATAATACCACTCAAACCCATTACAAACTTTTAATTAAATGAAGGAATTCCAAGGTAGAAATGTAAACCAAATGATGCAAATGTGAAATCATCTTATCCATCTTCAAAACCACCCTCAATAGGTGCCATGGGGTATGCATAACCAAAATGATCCCCCAGTTACTCTTTGATATTACCATGGTAATATTATCCCTCAATATCCCCTTATTAATAAAAAAATGAAGTACCTTCAAAATGAGCCTCTTAAATCTCAAATTACTAAAATTGATATATGAGGTATCGCCCCTAATATTACCTACAATGGGTCAACTAATACTACTCTTCACTTAAAAACATTTAGATAACTATATAAAGACTAGGTAAAGTTAAATACTTTTGACACTACCAAGATATTAGGAAAAAATCTCATGGGTGATACTTTAGATTGGTAAAACCAACTCAAATATCATTCCATCACTAGTTACGAATATTTAGTCAATCCTCTAGTCCAAGAGTTCCAACTAGTGATCTCCCTGAAAATACCTTTTCCCATTATAGTCATTGCAAGTAATTTGAGACCAAAACCATGTAAGATTTCATCTAATGATGGAAGATCTTGTCTAACAAATTTGAACATAATATGGTAGATGACAACATATTTCATCTATTTACTAACACTCTTTTTCCCAAGTTACAATATCAGGTCTAGAGTCTCTCTCCACATACTTTGGAAAAAGCCATTGACCAAGTAAAATACCAAGATTTCCTCATGCATCAATTTGAGCTTTCCCAACCTTCTATGGGTACTTACATGTTAATAAAAAAATAAGAGTCATCATGCTATAAATGATGGTGTCACTATCTCTTATGATACCATTCATTTTGTTCAAGCCATTTTTCCCAACCAGGTACTAGAACAAGCTTCCTCTCCCAACCACAATAATCTTCATTTATTTTTAATGAATAAAATCAATGGTCATAAACCTTTATCCTTAGAATAATTTAAAAAATGTCGATCAAGGCCTCTTCCATGGGAACTTTATCCCATTCATCCCATGAAATCTTGGTATGATCCTAATAAATTGTGTTGGTTTCATACTAGTTAGGGTCATTCTCATGAGACTTGTAGACAAATTCATAAATTGGCTATGGATTTCCTTCTCAATATAAATTTTGACTATTATTATATCATTCATAAACATAAATAGGCCTATGAAATTGCCTTCAGAGTTAATGAAACACAAAATAAATCACAATCTTTGAACCAGGTTAATGCTCATTTGTCTATCTATAAAGATCCTCTTTTGAATCACTAAGACAACCCAAATAAACCTACCCCTTCTACAAATAATGTTGAAAATGTTTTTGACCTAAATCCTAAATATAATGTCATAAATATGACTAATATGTGAAGGGTGGTTGCCTTCATTGATTCTCATCCCATACACACTCCTCAATTATCTCTCACTTTTCATGTTATCCAAGACTCATCTCCAACTCACTTAATAGAGTTGGGGAAAGGTGACCTTATATATTTTGATGAACCAATTCCAACACCTCCTTTGGATAACACTTATCATACCATTTCTACCATTCCTCCAAACACTTTACCCATCACTAATGATACTCAAATTTCTATCAATACTTCTTCCAGTATATCTCAAACCAAACCTGCATCAATAACCCCATCTTCTCAAGATAATAAACAAACTTTTCCTCCAATTAAAACATTTTCATCTTATCAACATAAATTCACATTCACTTTAGTTACTCCTTCTGAGGACTCCTTCAACACTAAATACCTCTTTCCAACAGCACTCTTATGGTTTATGATGAGTGGGATCCTATTATGGAGCTTACTAATCTCCCATCTCAAATACCATTTCTCAAACTTATGTGAAACTCTCTACATCATCATAATAATATTATACAACTATTTTTTTAAATGAACATCCCTCATCCTCCCCTAGTAGGATGTGAAGCCACCTTATTCAGATTAGAAGATAACATTTTAAAATAGTGTAAATAGATGTCCATACATGTTGATGAAATAATGGACACTTGTCTTTCCCTCAAATTCATTATTTCTTCTATGATCCTCAATGATATTTTGCTTCATGTGGATGATCCTCCTCTCTTCATTAGTGTCCAAATTGGTGATATCAAAATCAAGTGTGCTTTGATTGATGAGGGTTTAGGAACTTGTGTTGCTTCTCTTGATTTTATCAAAAACCTTAGATATTTTGAATGTAATCTTAATTCCATGTGAAACACATGTCAAGTCTATGACTGAAGGAAAATGCATACCTTAGGTTATGTGTGGATCCCTATAATCATCCCACCTATCACTATTCACATGAAGGTGATCATCTTCAGTTTTCCTATATGCTATGACATTTTTAATGGTAGGCCATGGACTCATTTCATGAGAGTAGTTGCCTCTTATGCTTGTCAATGTATCAAATTTCCTCATAATGGAGACATCTATAGGATTTAAGGTGACACTAAATCTTATAATTTTGAAAATTTCCAAGATTTTGGTGTATTTAGGATTCTCACCCTTAAACCTTTGGCAAGCATTCCATTTCATGAATCTCAATGGTTTAACTTTCCTGTCAATTCCACCCAAGGTTACAATAGTCACCCTGAGATCATAGATAATATAACCCTTAACCTCCTATATTATAATGATGATGAGCTTGGTGAGATCAATCTCAAGATGAAAACCTCAAATCTCTCACCTCATCTCATTTCTCAACTCACCCCTTACTTTCAACTTTATTCCTATCAAACACCTAGTGATGACATACATATTGTCTTAACTAAGGCTCACCATTCCATTCATCACACCACCACATCAGATGACACAATCATCCCTTCCTATGCCATTTATATTCATACACTTGATTATGATGATTTATATACCTTAGATGATCCATTCTTAGGAGGTCTTTTTTAGGATTAAGATGCTAAAATTATTCATTATCTTTCCTCTTTACTTCAATATTTTATTACTTCTTCTATCATTCCAACCTACATCATTCCTAAATTTAGAATTTTTATTCTTTATCAAAAGATAGATATGGTTCACACACCTCCATTTTCTAAAGAGCCTCATAGATTATGCTTATGGATCATGCTATGATTATCCCTTATCACTTTTCCAGATATCAAGACCCCTCTAGTTGACTTATCCTTTAGATGCTTGAAACTATCCTTCATCTTTTTATGCAATTTATGCCTCCCTTTGTAGAGCCTAGTTTAGATCTTATTCTCATTTCCTCTCTAGTTGTGTCTCTTCTTGTTTTAGATTTAATGATTCTTTTAGTCGAGCCTTGCCCATTCTCTCCACAAGCCTCACCTACCCTTGGTGATGGTTTACTCCATTTATTGTAGCTTGATCCTTTGTACACCAAATGTGTTGATCAACCATATTGTGATATTCATAAATTTATCAGTCATTTGACTAGAGACTATTCATTATACCAATCTTCCTTAGCTTCTATTTCCACTCCTCATGTTAGTATACCCAAAAATTCTACTAACAATCATATATGTTGCTTTCATGACATAGATAATCATTCATCTATGCATTATCATAAGTTACCAAAATATATCAAAACCTTGCATCACACCATTACTCAGCCCATAGATAAGGCTATACCTCCCCCAAAAGTATTACCTAAATATATTCCCAAATATGGAGAGGTATATTGTCTTTGGCACCATTGCAATACCCATCATATGTATTGTTTCCACCTCCTTCAACATCATCTCAAATATCACCTCATGACCATTCCTACACCTATTATCCTTCCTCCCATAGGTTACCCTCATAATAAGGCTCCCATTTCTTACCCCATGGCTCCACCACCTATGGTCCTCTCTCCACGTATGGATCTTCCCTCACCTGTGGATCCTTCTTCACTGGTGACTCCTTCACCTATGGCCCATTCACCACCAATGACCCCTTCATATATTTTAAAGTTCATTAAAATTCCTTCTCTTAAGTATTCCATGCATGATATCATTTAACTTCATGATCCTTTAGTCATTCCTACATTTTCAATTGAGGAGATTTGACATGAAGTATTTTCTCAACCTTCCCTGAAGATTGACGAGACTTTGGCTGCAATCTAAGTTCAACTTCATAGATACTTATTAGATGTTATGGATAATGTGTGTGGAAAAATATATAATTAATTTTAAACATAATCATGGTGATTATTTCATCTCTTTCTTCATTTGGATTGGACATGTGCTCTAGATTTACATTTATCTATTTTATACCATTTGACATTGTGTCAAATTCTTATCTATCTTACATGGTGACTTTTGTTTCACAATATATGTTAATTATGTTGTCATTATTATTATTATTTTCTCTTATGGATTATTTTTCATAATTACATACTACTTCATGAATTCCATTTTCCATGGTTTTCTTTTTCTTTTTCATGATAATTTGCTATCTTATCTCTATAAACATGAATAATTATTATTGTGACTTGGTTATAAAAACATTAGTCATTACTTATTTACCATGTGATCAGTTATAAAATAATTCATCTCACTATAATCTCCTTTTACTAGGTCTTCTTTGGATCTCCCCTCATTCCCTCTATTACCTTTCATAGACTAAGTAAACACATGGTTGAGACTTGAGATAACATGTTGGTTCATAGTTAAGCCTAAGCATTCTAGTTAGTCATATATTTGGATACTTAGCTTTATTTAGCCTAAGCCTAAAGTTCATTCATGTGTATAACTTTATCTCTCATGATTGGTCATATCAAGTCCATATGGAGGAGGAATCTTAAAATCCATAAAACATTCAAAATCCAAATCATTTAACAAAAGGTAATGATCTAAAAGGCAAAATTCAAAATATTCAAAAGTAAAATCACACTAAAAGATGTGATTCTAATCACATCTCATTTATCTAATCAAATCTCAAACTCCAAAGTTGGCTTAAAGATAGATCCAAGATCCATTCAGATATGGTAGGCTAGTAGATTAGAAAAAGAGAATAAAAATAAAAATCTTTTAATGCTACCTACTTTTTCATGCAAGTACCCAATATTTGTAGTATCCCAATATCTCTATAAGGGGTCTTGACGAATGAGGAACACCTCATGGGATTCATTTTATTTTGACTATTCAAAAAATACCAACATGAATTGATCTTAGTACCACACTTATTTGCCTACATAGCTTTGTGTCAATTGTGAATAGGTATACTTTGTATATTGATCTTCACTAGTCACTTAGTGTCTTTTCATGTATTTAATGTGTGTCATGTATCCTAATGTATTCTCATAATATGCTTATGTTTTGATTCTTAAATTCCCTTTTTCATTCCCTACAACCATAATATTTCCCCTTGATAAATATTGTTTTGTTTACAAATCACTCTTCATAAATTGCCATTTGTGAGTTACAGTGTAAGTGATTTAATTTGTAAGTTATAGTGTAAGACCATGGATAAGACCTAACCTTCTTCATAAATTACCAAATTTTCATACTTCCATTCTAAACATCTCCTTTTACCATATTTTCACATTGTTTCCACCTCATTGGTGTTCCCTTTGTGAGTTTTAGTGTAAGACCATGGATAGGACTTGGCCTTCCTCATAAAATCTTCTAATACCCAAGTCACAACAAAATTAGATGTGTCAAATATGAGATAATATGTGATTTATGAGTTACATGTCATTGATGTGCCTCCCATCTTGATTTAGTATTTTTTATGCTTAATTCATTAAATTTTCACTTTTATCCTCTTATTTTATGATTGCATGGAAGAATTCAACCACTTTTTTTAAGTCTTTCATACTTCCCAACTTGAATTAGTGTGATTCACTTAAGACCATTTTGCCAATTTTATTTCTCTTTTATGCTTACCAATGTGATTTAATATGATTGATTGACTTAATTGATTTGTTCTTATACCATTGGTATTTCACATTATTTCTATTTTATTACATTATTTTCATACTTCCCAAAGTGATTTAGTGTGATTTTACTTGTTTTAATTTGGTACCAATATTATTCATGGTTTGAAAACATTTTTCCCTCTTTTTTACCACTTCTTGGTTTATTATACTTAGTCATCTTTTGTCATTACACATTTCCCATAATGATATAGTGTGTAGTACATTCATTTTTTATTAATTATACTTTTCAACATTTTTTAACCTATTTATTTTTAACCATTCATGTGTACTCCACAATGCTAGAAAAAAAACATCCCACATATATTTCCTATAAAATATACCAAAAAAGAATGATACATGTGATAAAAAGAAATATATCATGCATCAACAACCATAACCAAAATATAATGCATGAGATCAAAATCCAACTATCAAAATATAATATATATATATATATATATATATATATATATGTATATATATGTATGTATGTATATATATGTATATATATATGTATGTATATATATATGTATGTATATATATATGTATATGTATATGTATATGTATATATATATATATGTATATGTATATATATAGGTATATATATATATATGTATATATATGTATATATATACATATATATATACATACATATATATATACATATAAATATATATACATATATATATATACATAATACATGTATATATACATATATATATACATATACATATATATATATATACATATATATATATATACATATATATGTGTGTATATATATATACATATATATGTGTGTGTGTGTGTGTATATATAATGTGTTTTATATAAATAGTAAAAAATACATCACTCTAACTCTATGGTTAGGCTTTATCTTATCTATCTCATGGCCTAAAAATGCTAATTATAGATGTCTCAGATTGTCCCCTCTACATAGTGTATTATAATGAGGTTGTTTGATATCTCAACCCTACTACGTGTTCCTATAAATTGGCCACCTGGCCATGTACCTACCCTAGCTAGATCATGGTATCCATTTGTGTAACTCTTTCCTGAGATAGGGCCTTCCAAGCCTATGCCTCTCCTTTTCCCACCCCTACTAGTGGCTATAATCCATCTCCACATGCCTATAACTACCTTGTGGCCTCCCCCACTTGTTTAAACCATCATGTTTGAGTTATGGCATATGGTACCACAAGATAATCCAATTTGGTGGGGTCATAGGGTGTCATCATCCCATCCATAATGTCATGGTGCGAACCTATGACTAAGGATCCCCATCTGATCTCCTTAGTTGTAGTATTTATACATATTCAAATTAAATAGATATCAAATCACATATACATCTAAAAATTTATCTATATATCAATAATCATTTACAAACTACTATTTTATCTTAAAGAATAAAACATTAAAACATTTATTACCTATCCCAGTGTCACCAACCACTATCTACCCATCCATTTATCATAGTCTCTTCATTAAATTGTACCCTAAGCACCTCATCCATAAGTTACCTCCCAATCAATGTAAATCTTGGAGTCACCACCCATGCACATCTTAGGCCTCTCCTTAGTGGTGCCTCTATTGACCAGCTCTACCTGAGACCAACTATCAAGTCATCCTATATAACCACTCTTTATGCTTGATCCCACCACTAACATCTCCATCAATGGTATGACCAAGATGGTTATTGATCTTATTACTATAGTGCATGCTATGGTACCTGATTCACCCTTACATCCACATCCATGCCCTATCTTCTTTCAAATACTAGCTATCATGTTTAACCAGTCCATGGTCTCACATGTTGTAGTGTGATCTCTAGTCTCATGATTGGTGATCCTCCTCTCCCTCTCACCTTAGCTCTCTCACATTTCATTCCCAAAATATGGGCACTACTATAGGATCCATTGGGTGTGGAATTCTAAACTATCCTTTTAAGCATGCCACTAATAATGGCTCTACCCATGAGGTGTGTTGGCCCATGCTATACAATTGAGCCAACCTTGACACCATAATAGCCTAATTTGGTTAAATCATCATAATATGTAGATAGGGTTGACAAAAATCCTCTCTTCATTTGAATGTTTATAGCACTATCACATGAGGCATGGCCTATACTACCTAGTCTTGTCTCCATCTTGTAACCTGAGGTAACCTATCATCGACCACATGGGCCAACCCAGCTAGACAATAGATCAAGAACCTCTCATATATTCATGTTCTCAGCAATACCACTAGTCTTACGGTCTTCTACCCTCTAGTTAACATCCCATACATATAATACATGAGCTATACCCAAATGATAGACATAAAAGCATATATCATCCACTGATCCAAAATGGACTAACACAAGGATATTATATATAGCGATACTTTTCCATTTGAATTGTGGTAAACCAATCATGATGTCACAAGTCCAATCAAAGCCTTCTAAATATTTATAATCTATGTGATATAAACATAAAAAAGCTCACCCTCAGCCCTAGGTAGATCTTATTTGAACATGTCACCCATTAAGATAATGCTTGTTTCTCCTCTAGATCATATAATGTCCCTATGATCACCAGTGTCTCTATGATCACCAGTATCCCTATGATCATTGGCATCCCCCTATAGGTAGTCCTAATAATTCATGGATATCCTCCAATGTGATACCTACCGCTATGGTATCTCCATCCACCACCCATAGAAAAGTGTTACTTAACCATTTCCATGATCTAAGGAACATGACAACAAGATCAACACTCAGTGGGATGTATCTTATCTCCATGATGCCTCCTAGGCCCAACACAACTAATCTAGCTATGTCCACATCCATTAGACACTCCAACAAATTGGGGAACCATGAGGCATCAATAAATCACCAAAATATTTAGTATCTCTAAAGAATATCAAACAAAAAAGGATGTATTAGATCTCCATGTCACTCATAATCAAAATATATTCTTACAAATTTCACATGAATACATTGGTTTGATTTAATTTATTAATTGTATACCAAAATGACCTATTCAACACTACATCCACCTTTTTAGTACTATATCATTCACTATGATTCTTCAAACTACTATATTATCCCCTTCCAAACTCTATATTATTAAGTCATCCACTTACACACTAAGTTATCACCTTAGTAATATACTGACCACTTTCACCCTTTTTAGTACTAACTCGACCACTTACTACTAATTCAACCTATTAATTTTTTGTCTTCTACAAACTAAGTCAACCTGATCGACCTTGTTCACTCATTTTGATGACTTTTTAAGTAATTGTCATAAATGCCTTAGGTATTTATTGCTCTAAATCCTTACCCAATACCCCATTTGACCTTTAATATTCATAAAAATTTCCTAGGGTTCATTCTAGTATCTAAATTTTGCCTAATTATCAAATTTCTATAAATTACTGAATTTCAAATAAAAATACTCAAAAAATTTAAATTTTTAGTTGCTTACCTATGATGCACTTATTGTAATCGCTATATATCTTCCCCATCTTATCTATCATCTCCTCACCATCCTAGCTCTCTAGGCTCTCACTAAGTATTTCAGACCTTGACTTTTTTTGAATAGTAAATAATACAAAATGAATTTTTTTTCACCCTAATTATATTTACTATTCAAAATTACTTACCCATCAAATATTTATCATTAAATTTATTATTTTTAACATATCTTTGTTTATACTAACTCTTTTTCCAAACCATAAAATGTTCTAAAATCTTAACATTATAGATAATCCATTAACCTATTATATGCATCTGTACATTTTTTTTGATTTTTCACTCTTTTTCACTAATATCTACATGTGAACCTAATGTTCCTCACATTGGAAACCTTCACATATCTCACATATCCTTCCTTATCTATGACACTAAGGTAAGTAAAGGCATGTGTGTTTCAATTATATCCTTTAATTTATCTTATTTTCTCCTTACTACACTTTAATGAAATTCAAAATTATGTGTTGCTATGTTATTTTACCAAAGCACCATCCCATGTTACACCTACATGAAATGTGATAAAATTCGAGTTGGGTATATGTATACACATAATATTTTCATGCTTTGATCAATTACTAACACTCTTTATCTTGAAGGAACTTGTTGAGACTCAATCTCTGTAAGTGAATGGCCTAAGGGGTACTTTAGTAAAGGGGTGGGCAAATAATTGATGATTCACAAGATTATTATCCATTTTTACCACTTGATATCTACACACTTGTCTCCTAAAAACCGTTCACCTAAGCTTTGCCTACTATTTTTCACCCTCCTCTATTCATTTACCATCTTCATTAGACCTTTTCCTAACCTAGACTCATTTTTTGTAGTTTACATGACTATGTCAACCACATCAACCCTATATTATTATTTACAAATCTTACTAAGAACTAGGTTAGCCATGGCCAACATAATTCATTACCTAGTTTAATTTTTTTGTCAATTTATATACTAGGTTCACTAGTTCAACCTTTATAGCCTAGACTTGTGTAAGGGTTTAGGGTTAGACCCACTTATATAAAAACATTCATATCAATAATTTATCATGAAGAGAAGAAGAATTAAGATATATTGTGCATCTACTTATCCACCATTATACTTGAAGAGCAAGCGTAGGTTTTCATACATTTTTTAGAAATATAGATCTTATCTTATGGAGAGGTCTTTTGAATGCATTGATAGGTTGTGTAGCTTAGAGATAATTTATCCTTTTAATCCTTACATACCATGATAACCTCTTTCAAATCACCTTGGACAAGGGATATATTGAGGATCAATGGGTTTGTCTTTGAAGGTATGTATTCCTAACTTTGTTCCTCCTTTGTAAGAGTAGATATATATGCATTTTTTCAATGTATTAAGATTATGTATACATTGACATGAGTATATGAATTCTATGCATCTTTAATTTTAGGGTAGATTTTAATCATATGTTTCAAAAAACCTAGGATAAGATCCCCATAATCATAAATCCCACGAATAATTATGAATTGTTTTGCTACCTAAGAGTTCTAAATTTTGATGTGGTAGTCATGATATAATCCATGGGGGAAACACTATACCAAAATCTTATGAGATGGTCATAAGGGTATAAAATTCCATAATACAAGTAGTTAAGATCACCTATAGACCCCTCATGCATTTATTCCTATATATTCAACTCCCTATGCCTAATATTTCTTAATTACCTTCCCCAACCAATCATGAATAGGTAGATGGAAATCAAGTGGATAGATTGGGTAAGATTGAAGGGTTGTTCAAGGCCCAAAATAATAAGATAATAGCATTAGAGAGGTAATGAATTTTACCCCATAGGCCTTATCAATAATACTACCAAGCCTCCTAACATCCCTACTAGTATAAGAAACCTCCCTATCAGCCTAATCAACAAGGATAAGGGAAGATTACCTAAATAAGACCCTATAATAGTTATAACCCTAATATTACTAGTAGTTCTAGAGTCCTAGTCCCAACTCAAAATAATTATGCTCAAGAGGTCAATGGCCTACTCAATGGGGGTAGTCACATTATAGGAAAAATTTATCCAAGTGGTGAGGTGTGTCAAATAACCTTTACGTACCAAGGTTCTATGCTTCCTTCACATGACAATCAAGCTCCTCCACAACATAAAGAGGGTCCTCATATGTTGTATGGAGACACTCTGTTCATGACTCAAGCTAATATTCAAAGTAAAAAGGGAGAAATTAGGAGCAAATAATCTTATGAAACTAATTTCTATAAATTCTAATAAAGTGAACACTACTTTGAACAAATGACAACCAATCAAGGATAATAAGCAGTGAAGGCAGAAAGTTTAGTTACAACCCATATAAGGGCTAAGAGAAGGGTAATTTATGATAGTTTGGCACTTTCCAAGGTAGCTTCTCCACCTTGTAAACACCTCTTTGGGTTGATACTCAATATGCATCTCATAAGACACCATCAGTTAAATAAATGCAAGATGGGGAAGGGAAGAATAAGAAGGGTCTTTTTATACCTCATTTCACACAAACTCCAAGAAATATTTATGCTCCCAAGTTGTAATCCATGATACCTATCCCTCATATTAGAATTTTAGATAAGATGAAGAAGGCCCACATCACTATATTTATTTGGGATAGCTTATTTATTCTAAGGAAAAAGGACCTCCTTCAAGGATAAATTTTCAAACTCCATGTCTTGGACAAACAAGCAAAAAAGGTAAGTGTAATTCTCAATAATTATAGTCAAATTCATGAGACCTAAACATATAAGTTAGTTAAACCACATCCATACTATCTTTTATTCATCATAGGTGACTCCCTAGTAAATAATTTCATGATAAATAGTGGGGCCAACACTTCTATCATGCCTAAGTATATAACTAATAAATTAGGGCTTAAATATGAACCTAATACAAAAGGGGTTTTATAATTGAATGGGTATCCTAACAAGACTATATGTGTCCTTAAAGAAATTAAAATCATATTGGTTGATTATCTTAATTTCACTATATCTCAAGATGTGATAGTAATTAACCTCCCCCTACTTTACCTTATGCTTGCCTAGGGATTTCACTACCAAAAATGGGAGGAATTTCTTTTCTAATTGGTCCTGCATGTTTTTTAAGACTAGGTATGGGAAAAAGGTTACCATAAGGTCTAAAACAATTTCTAGGTTCCACTTAAAACCCTACATACCCAACCTATCAAATGTTAATTACATTAACTTGGATGAGGATGAGCACCCCAATGACAAGGAACCCATAGAACAACTAGAAGGCATATCAAATTTGTTCCTTGATGAGTGGGTAGTAGACAAACATGGCTATTATCCTTATAAAATTATTGAAGAGGTAGGTTTGGGTGTGTATTGCATGCATAAAGAAGAATTTTCCATACCAAGTCTCACTAGCACAAACCAAGAGTATAAAGGAGCATGGAACTTATTATTTGATACTTTTAAATCCAAGAATGGAAGTGGGGAAGGTGTTATGTGTTGTTCCAAAAATCCGTCACTTGTTTTTGGGACAACATGTCAACTAGTTTGGTCCTACAGGCCAAACTTCTCTCTTCCCTTCTCAAAATTTTTTTTGACCATCAAGTTCTTCAATTATTCAAGTATTTTTAGTCAAGGGAATTAAATGTTCAATGGGTTCAATAACTTCAATAGGTGAGCTCTCACAAAGGAACAAGTTCTAAACACTTAGGCAATTTCAAGGTTGGTTCAATGTCAAGGTTCAACCAAAAGGTCCATCGACAGGCTTCAAACAAATGGAATGAACCATTGAACCTTGCCTCCAAAGGTTCAAAGGTTTAATGGGTTCAAAGATTCAATGACATTGGTAGACTTAAAGAGTTAAGCACTTTGACAACTTCAAAGTTCAACCACTTTGGAAAGTTCAATGGCTTCGAAGGACTTAATGAAAAGAAGATTTCGAAGAAGAAAGATTGAACCGTTGAACCTTGAACCAAAAGATTTAAAATTTTAAAGGTTTAATGAGTTCAATAAATTTTGAGAGACTTATAAGAATAAAGGATTCGAAGAGCAAAGAATGAACCATTGAACCGTTGAACCTTAAACCAAAATGGTTCAAAGTTTAAAAGTTTAATGAGTTTAATAGAAAATAAAAGGATCCAAAAACTTTGAAGGACCAAAAGATTCTGAGAAAGAGAATGAAGCATTGAAATTTGAACCAAAATGGTTCAAAGTTTAAAGGTTCAAATGTTCAAGGAATTTCAAATGGTTCAAGGAAGCTTCGAGTGAAGGAAGGAAGCAAAAGATTCCAGAGACAAGTTCGAAGAGATGGTTCAATCAAAGAGGAAAGAAAGTGATTGAACAAAGGAAGTGGTCGAACCAAAGAAGTGATTAAACCAAGGAGATAATAAGGCCACCTAAACCATTAAACCATTGAACCAATGAACTCTCAAGGTTCAAAGGTTCAAGGTTCAATGCGGTTCAAGTAACCAACAACCAATGACATCCCTATGGACTTCAAATTTAAGGTAATGAAATGCCTATTTATTTTTAAATATGGTGCAAAACTTGAAAAAAAACTCATTGACCAGCTGAAGAGATAGCTCAAGAGCTCAAATCATGAGGAAGAGATAAAATGTGTTAAGAGAAGAGGGAACAAGAGAGAAAGACCAAAAATATCTGTGTAGGAGTTATTTCTAGTTGGTGAAATAGTCCACCAGGTGGACATCAAAGAGTGTGAACAAATCAAGGATGTGGCCTATTTTTCTCTATTGAGTGAAGTTAAATTGGAAAACTACACAAATATTAAGAAGAGGACCATGTGGTCTATACTTTGGAGGAGATATTTGAGATGAATTGACATGCCATAGTTAAGGCTGATGCCCTATTCTAGCATGGGCTCTTGATAGAACTAAAAATACATTCAAGGCATTAAATGCAGCATGGGCCATTCCATGAAACAAAGCCCCAAGTATTTCTTGGCTGATATATATTGTAATTTCTTATTTTATGCAAAAGGGATCTCTCTATTATAGAATAAAAACTCTACCTAAATTGAAAGGCATTTTTTGAGACTTTGAGCTCAGATTGTTAATCATATTCCTTTATTTGAATGAGAAAACAAGTGACCTTTCAGACTTTGTGCTAGAATAGCTTATGTTATTTAAGAAATTGTTCTTATGTTTGTTTCTTAGAAGCATTCTTGTCCATTTAATTTAACAAGCAGAACTAGTGGAAGTAATCAGGAAGGTGTCCTAAAGCTGATTGTGGAGAGACTTTGTGCTGCCATAATTGTCTTTAGCATGTTTGTTTTTTTGTTTCTATGTAAAGGATCTTGGGATGACTTTGTGCCCCCATTGTCCTTCATATATTTTACTCTTTGGTAGTTGAGGTGGAGACTTTGTGCTACACTTCATCTTGTTATGTTTCTGTATCTAGTTACTATTACTACCAAGAAGGAATCTGACTGTTGATTGAATATTACTTCTAAAAGAAGAGAAGTGCCTTTAGTAATTACCTAGGATTTTTCCTTTGATTTGTGAACATCATCTCTAAAAAAAGAGAAATGGATGTCATTATCCTACCCTGAGTGTTATTTTTAGCTTATATATATAGCATATATTAGTACTTTATAGTTATAGGTAACCTCCCCTTGATGAGAGGAGAGATTTGTCCCATTTTGATGTGGTAGACCTGCACATTTTGGCTGATAAATCTCCTTATGCTATGGTTGAAACACCTATTTTTCCCATTAGTTAGCTAGTGACAAAATGTTCACCCAATAATTTTTGGCAACTCCACTGGGGATCGATGAGAATTTCTAGTCCTTTTCCAATCTATTCAAATTAAAGCGTTTCATATCACTGGGGAAGAACGTGTAGTTTGAAGCCTCAAGCTTCAAATTAAAGTAGTGTCAATTCTTTTCCATTTTTATTCTACACTCTAACAGATCCACACTATACAAAAAATCTAGAGATCTAAAGGTATTGTTGACCCTGTATTCAAGTTGGTACAACAAAGTGATTTTGACCTATTTCTTTCTCCATCTCACCTTCAGTGAACCAGGAGTTTTTCTCCTAGAAAATTTAGGTCTCCTTTACCAAGTAAAGCATCTATTTCTACTGTTAGTAGAGCTTTATTAATACATACCCCTCAGACATTTTTTATCCCTCACTTTAGTAGTCAAATCATGGTAGTTCAAGGCCCTTAGGGTAACTCTTTTGGCCCACTCAATTTAACTCCACCTCTACATAAACTACCTCATAGTTCAAGGAAAAATTTCCCCAAATTCTTTGGTGATGGGAGAGTTCATCCTAATGAATATATTGCAACCATCAGTATAGCCTGTGGTGTGATAGGCATAGAGTATGAGGATGTATCAGTCAGGATATTCATAGAAACTTTACAAGGTGTTGTTACAGACTAGTTTTATCATCTATAGGCCTAAACTGTGACTGAATGGAACACCCTCAAAGCTAAATTCAAAGCCAGGTTCAATCCTGTAGAAGATGTGCATGTCCTACTAGCCCAGCTCACACAAATGAAGAAGGAGCCTCATGAACCTATGAGGGACTTCATAACTAAGTTTGACAAGTTTAGGAACAAGATTCCCATAATTTCTCAGCCAACAACTGAGAATCTCAAATGCTACTTCATCAACTCCCAGCTACATGAAGTGAGTTTTTTGTTGAGACGTGCTAGCCACATAGACCTTACTGTAGCACAAGATTTGGCCACTGAGGTGGAAGATGATCTTATTTTAGTAGGGAATATAAGGAGAGATCCTAATAGAGGTAAATCTTCTTCATCTTATGAATATCCATTTACAGGCACCACTGATCTAATGGTATAA
This sequence comes from Torreya grandis, assembly GCA_037957365.1. NCBI lineage: Eukaryota > Viridiplantae > Streptophyta > Pinopsida > Cupressales > Taxaceae > Torreya > Torreya grandis. Next base: position 34,604 of record JARHVA010006332.1, read on the forward strand.
TAGCTGGCAAATGAGTTGTTAGCTCTTAGAAAGCAAATGGCACAAGAGATGTCTTCTACTCCTTCATATCGAGATATACCAAGGAAGACATTCCCCAATCAATCATACCAAGGCAATGCTACCAAAAATCAAGGGCAGGCAAATCATCTTCCTCCCCCTCAAGGGAAACTTGCCATTGAAGTACCTCTAACCAATTCAATAGTTGGATATCTTGAAACATAATCTGATTTCTCCTTCCAGCCTGAGCTGAGCCCAAAAAATGATGCTAATCTCTTCATAGAGGGAGAAGAAGAATTAGCTGGCGACTCCAAAATTGGTTTCTTAAACTACTAGGATAAACCTAGAAGTAAAGGTGAAGTGTTTGATGGGTCATACACTATATTCACCTAGTCCCAGAACCAATCAGCTCAGCAAGCTGCTAAGAAAAAAATAGAGTGATCTCAACCAATAGTTTCAATTGCTAAGCAGGGAACCACTCTGCTTTTTCAATCAAAGGACTTGGTGATCACTAAAAAAGTAAGTACCTCAAGTACGCTTTCACCTTCAACTTTAATTTCATATATCAGTACCCCCTCCTAAAACCCAAAAGGATGAACTACCTTCCCCTATTCTTAATTCATTTTAGACATTTGATATAATCGACCATGTCAAGAAAATCAAAATTCAAATATCTGAATTTGAATTCCTACAATCCAACCCTAAGCAGTTGGATAAGTTGGTTCAATGTGTAAAGAATAAAACCATCTCTATTGGACCAGTTGTTCCAAAGGTGACTCCCACATCCACCTGGAATAACCTTGTCATTACTCCTCCTACTGCTCCAGGGAAGACAAAACCATTTTATGTCTCTCTACTGATAAATGGACACCAGTTGAATAATTACATCATAGACTTAGGTGCATCTGATAATGTCATGCCTACCAAAGTGGTAGAATCTCTTGGACTCACACTAACCAAGACTTGTGGTATATGCTTCTCCATAGAGAACAAACAAGTTCCACTGCTAGGATAAATCAAGGATCCCCAATTTGCATTTATGGCATTCCCAGATAAGAGAATTAAGATGACAGTCCTGGTGGCTGATGTCCCAGCCTCATATGGCATTAATTTTGGGTGAAATTTCTACAAGGATGTTGGTGGTAAGTTAATTATGGACTTATCTGAAGTGAGGATCCCAGTTAAAGGCATCATGAAGAGATTACTCCCTAAGAAGGAGGCAAAATACATTGTCACTCAAACATCAGTGCCTGAAGCTCAAATTTTGTTTGAGTCTTTAGGCATGAGTAATTAATTCTTAACTATAGAGGATGTTCCTATCCTAATTGATGAAACTTTTGAATGACAATCTAAAAATTGGTTCAGACAAAATAAAAAAAGACTTAATAGAGCACAGTGCAAGCCTAGAGGAACCCTCCCCTCTAAATAAAGAAAAATATAAGAAAGGTCAGTTTCTAATAATGTGTAGATTCTCAAATTTGATGACAAATATTCTTCTACCAGCTTCAGAGCCAGGACTATGTTGATAACTCCTCAAGGAGATATTTTTTCCTATTTTTATAAATTATAGTTTAATAACACCAATAATACTGCTAAATATGAATCACTATTGCTTCAATTAAAGGCCACTCAAGATAGGGGTGTCAAACTCTTTCACACCAAAGGAGATGCTAAGTTGGTAGTTTTCCAAGTTAGGAACCTATACCAAACCAAAAATAAGATAGTGCACCATTACTACAATCTAGTTTGGGATCAGATTGAAAGCTTTGATGCTTTTAGTATCTCTATAGTACCTAAGGAATTTAATGACCGAGCTAATGCATTGGCTATTTTTTCAACTCTTTTGGTTCTTCACCCAAATTTTAAGGGAGATAGGCACACTATCAAACTGGTCTTTTGACCAAGTGTGCCTAATAATTCCAATCATTAACAAGTGTTCAATGGTGATAACCAAATCACCTTTCTAGAACAAAAATATAGCTTTGAACAGCTTCACTTCGAAGGCAATAAGCCTCAGAAACTTGAATCAGCCCCTAAAACAAGTTCAGACGTAGGTGAATAATTCTTAAAGCTAAAAGGAAATAAAATTTCCAAAAGATTGGTTTCCCTTGAGAAACTATTTGACAAGCACAACAGGTTCATCAAATAGAAACAAATGGATTCAAGCTCCTCCCAAGGGTTTAATCAGATAAATTTAGGTACCAAGGAAAATCCCAAGATGGTGAACATTGGGAAGTGCTAAATTATAGAGGAGAAACTCAAATTTACTGACCTACTTTGCCATTACATGGATATTCTAGCATACTCCTTTGATGATTTGAAGTCACTCAAGCCTAAAAAAATTTGCCATGAAATTCTTCTCAAGAGTGATTCAATGCCTTTCAAGTAGAAATCTCAGTAGTATAATCCAAAGATATTAGGTACTATTCTATTTGAAATATAGAAAATGTTGAATGCTATAATAAATTTCTCAATTCATCATTCCACATGGATTGCAAACATTGTTCCTATGAGGAAAAAGAATGGCAAAATTTGCCTCTGCATGGATTTTAGAAATTCAAATCAATCCTCCCTAAAAGATAATTACCCTCTGCCTATCATGGATCAAGTCCTTCATATAGTGATTGGTTCAAAGATGCTATCAATGCTAGATGACTTCTCAGGGTATAATCAAGTGGAAGTTGGCAAAGTAGACCAACATAAGACTGCCTTCACCACACCTTGGGGAACCTTTGCATATCAAAGAATGCCATTTGGCCTGATAAATGTTGGCACCAATTTTTAGAGAGCAATGGACCTTTATTTTAAAGATGAAATGGGTAAGTTCATTATGGTCTACCTTGATTTAACTATCTTTCCAAGCATCATCCTGATCTTGTGCGTTATTTGCCACAAGTGCTGGAATGATGTCACCAGAATGGTATTTTTCTAAATCTCAAGAAGTCTATTTTTGGGGTAATAGAAGGGAAACTTCTTGGATACATTGTATCCTAAGAAGGCATAAATATTGACTTAGAAAGAGTCAAATCCATCCAGGAGCTTACCCTACCCACAAATAAGACTACAGTTCACTCTTTCTTTCGAAAGGTGAATTTTTTACGAAGGTTAATTCCTAATTTCACTGAGAAGAATCACCACATTGTGAACATGATGAAGGGAAAGGCCACTTTATCTAGATTGAAGAAGGAAAATTGGCATTTTGAGACATCAAGATAGCTATCACCCATGCCCCAATACTAGTTTGTCCACATTATACCAAAGATTTCATAATGTACAGTTATGCTTTCGAGCACACACTTTCAACAATTCTGGTTCAATAGAATAAAGAAAGTGTGGAATCTCCCATATATTTCATGATTTATCCTTTGAAAGCTCATGAGATGAAGTATTCAAATCTGGATAAACATGCTTATGCAATGGTAAAGGTAGTAAAGCACTTCTATTTTTACATCCTAAATTCACACACTGTTGCCATGGTTCCTGATATAACAGTCAAGTCTATATTAACTCAGTAGGAATTTGGAACCAAAAGGGGTAATTGGATTGCTAAAGTCTAAGAGTTTGATCTATTTATCAAACCAACAAATATTGTATGTGTAAGGGGCCTCTGCCAATTGATTGTTGATAACATACCAAAATAAATAGGGCATGAAGGAACAGAAGTTGAAGACCCACCAATAGTCCTCTTTATCACCATTATGAATCAGTGGTATTCAAATATTGCTTATTTATTTACCTATGGTGAGTGTCCTACTCACCTATCTCATAAATAAAAGAGGACTGCTAAGTTAAAATCTTCCAATTTTGTCCTATGGAACAACGGTCTATATAAGAGGAATCTCAATGGGGTGTTCCTTCACTGCATGGATAAAGAGTAAAAAAACCAACTTTTAGAGTCCTTCCATAATCTATCTTGTGGGGGACATTTTTTTGTGCATGTGACTACCCATAAGATTCTAAAAGTTAGGTATTATTGGCCTACTTTATTTCAAGATGCATACAAATGGGTATGAAGATGTGAACTATACCAATAGTTCGTTGGAAGACCCAAGTTAGCTGCTTTGCCTCTTAAGCCAGTGGTAATAGAAGAGCCATTCCAGTAATGGAGAATCGATTTCATTGGTGATGTAAACCCATATTCAAGTGATAGACATGATTATGTCCTCACGGCCATAGATTAATTCACCAAATGGGTGGAACCTATTCCAGCCAAGCATGTTACTTTAAAAGTAGTATGCAATTTCCTTAAAGAAAACATCATTTCTAGGTTTGGGGTCCCAACCAAGATTATAACAGACAATGCAACCTATTTGTCTTCCCATGAGATTACTCAGTTCTATTTTTATTATGAGATTACCCTCTCCCACTCCTCTAATTATTTTCCACAAGGGAATGGCCAAGCAGAATCGAGCAACAAGAACCTGGTGACCATCATCAGGATGCTGGTGGATGACAACTAACGAACATGGCATAAAGCATTAGTTGATGCTTTATGGGTAGATAGAATTACACCTAAGAGGGTAATAGGTATGTCACCATTCTAAATTTTGTATGGTCTTAATGCAAAGATACCAATCACCCTAGAATTGCCAGCACTAAAATTGGTAAAAGTGGTCAAAGATCAGACATATGAAAGCTCCATTGACAAAAGGATCATGTGCTTAACTGAGTTAGATGTGTAGTGAACTATGGTGGTAGATTAAATTGCTACACATCAAAGTTTGGTGAAGAATCTCTTCGATCAAAAATAAAAAATCTATGATTTCTAGATTGGAGACTAAGTCCTGTTATGGGACAAGAGAAAAGAACCAAAGGGAAAGCATGGGAAATTTGATTCCCTATGGAGAGGCCCATTTGCTATTCATTATCTCAATGGTGAAAATATTTTCTTATTAAAGTATCAAGATGGCAAGCTATTTCCATTACCTCATAGTGGGTAGCATTTGAAGCACTTCAATTCTTGAAGTATCAGATAAGTCTGGTTGTACATTTATATATTTGTATAGTTTTTGGTTTTATTTTGTGTTGTTTATTTTCATTTATTTTTGGCACCTTTACTTTTTTGTAGCATGAATTTATATCCCAATGGCATACTTAAAGGCACTGAAGATTTTAGATTCTACTCCCTTTGATTGCTTCTACAATCGATGGAAGTTCCCCACCTGGAGCCAGCTGTTGTTCCCAAAATTTGTCACTTGTTTTTGGGACAACATGTCAACTATTTTGGTCCTACAGGCCAAAATTCTCTCTTCCCTTCTCAAATTTTTTTTGAGCATCCAATTCTTTAATTATTCAAGTATTTTCAGTCAAGGGACTTGAATGTTCAATGGGTTCAACAACTTTAACAGGCAAGCTCTCACAAAGGAACAAGTTCTAAATACTTAGGCAATTTCAAGGGGTTCAACATCGAGGTTCAACCAAAAGGTCCATCAGTAGGCTTCAAACAAATGGAATGAACCATTGAACTATTGAACCCTACCTATAAAGGTTTAATGGGTTCAAAGGTTTAATGACATTGACATACTTAAAGAGTTAAGCACTTCGGCAAGTTCAAAGTTCAACTACTTCAGAAAGTTCAATGGCTTCGAAGGACTTAACAAAAAGAAGACTTCAAAGAAAGATTGAACCATTGAACTGTTGAACCATGAAAAAAAAGAGTTTAAAGTTTAAAGGTTTATTGAGTTCAATAAAGTTTGAGAGACTTATAAGAATAAAAGATTTGAAGAGCAAAGAATGAACCATTGAACTGTTAAACCTTGAACCAAAATGGTTCAAAGTTCAAAGGTTCAATGAGTTCAATATAAAAGAAAAGGATCCAAAAAATTTCAAGGACTAAAGGATTCTGAGAAAGAGCATGAACCATTGAAATTTGAACCAAAATGGTTCAAATTTCAAAGGTTCAAAGGTTCAAGGAAGCTTCGAGCGAAGGAAGCAGAAGATTCCAGAGACAAGTTCGAAGAGATGGTTCAACTGAAGAGGAAAATAAGTGATTGAACTAAGGAAGTGGTTAAACCAAAGAAGTGATTGAACCAAGGAGTCGATAGGACCACTTGAACCATTGAACCATTAAACCAATGAACTCTCAAGGTTCAATGGTTCAAGGTTCAATGTGGTTCAAGTGACTAGCAACCAATGACATCCCCATAGACATAAAATTCAAGGTAATGAAATGCCCATTTATTTTCAAATATGGCATAGAACTTGAAAACAAACTTAGTGACCAGATGAAGAGATAGAATAAGAGCTTAGATCATGAGGAAGAGATAAAATGTGTTAAGAGAAGAGGGAACAAGAGAGAAAGACCAAAAATATTTGCATAGGAGTTATTTCTAGTTGGTGAAATAGTCCACCAGGTGGACATCAGAGAGCATGAACAAATCAAGGATGTGGCCTATTTTTCTCCATCAAGTAAAGGTGAAGTGGATAGCTACATAAATATCAGGAAGAGGACCAAGCAGCCTATACATTGGAGGAGACATTTGAGATGAATTGACATGCCATAGTTATGGCTGATGCCCTATTCCAACATGGCCCCTTGATAGAACTAAAAATGCATTCAAGGTATTATGCAGCATGGGCCATTCCATGAAACAAAGTTCCAAGTCTTTCTTAGCTTCTATATATTTTAATTTCTTATTTTATGCAAAAGGGATCTCTTTTTTATATAAGCAAAACTCTACCCAAATTGAAAGGCATTTCCTGAGACTTTGAGCTCAGATTGTTAATCATATTGCTTTATTTGAATGAGAAAACAAGTGACCTTTCAAAATTTGTGCTAAAATAGCTTATGTTATTTAGGAAATTGTTCTTATGTCTATTTCTTAGAAGCATTCTTGTCCATTTAATTTAACAAGTAGAACTAGTGGAAGTAATCAGGAAGGTGTCCTGAAGCCGATTGTGGAGAGACTTTGTGCTACCACAATTGTCTTTAGCGTGTTTGTTTTTCCTATTTCTATGTAAAGGATCTTGGGATGACTTTATGCCCTCATTATCCTTCATATATTTCACTCTTTGGTAGTTGAGGTGGAGACTTTATGCTACACTTCATCCTGTTGTGTTTTTGCATCCAGTTACTATTACTACTAGGAAGGAATCTGGCTGTTGACTGAATATTACTTCTAAACGAAGAAAAGTACCTTCAGTAATGACCTAAGATTTCTCCTTTGATCTATGAACATCATCTCTAAAAAAAGAGAGATGGATGGTGTTATCTTACACTGAGTGTTTTTTTTAGCTTATATATATATAGTATATATTAGTACCTTATAGTTATAGGGAACCTCCCCTTAATGAGAGGAGATATTTGTCCCATTTTGATGTGGTAGACCTGCACATTTTGGTCGATAAATCTCCTTATGATATGGTTGAAACACCTATTTTTCCCATCAGTTAGCTGGTGAAAAAATATTCACCCAACATTATGATTTCATACCCTTAAAAGAAAAGGTACTATTATACCTTAAGGTTTAAATTTAGGTGCACTTTAGATACTATAAAATATGAGGCCTTCATTGATAGGTTATAATGGGAAAAGAAGAGAGTCATGAAAATCCTACAAGATATAGGGATAGTGAGTTAGTAGTTTAGTAGGTAATAGGCCTAAGTTCAGTGACGAATCCACTATTGAAGTCCTACAAACATAGGGTTTGTGACCTCTTAGATTACTTTTAATATTTTAACATTTGCTCAATTCTTAGAGAGGCCAATCATCATGTAAACTGATTAGCTACATTTAGAATATAATATGATATACCAAATGGGATCATGGACATAAAATAACAGTCCCAAATAAAATTTGTATGTAATCCCTTAGTCCTTAATAATGAGGTAAGATGGCAAGTATTTGAAAGTGATAAGCATATTGCTTATTTTTGTAACATGAGGCAATTTTTTGCTTAAAGAATCAAGGCAAGATATAACATCAATAAAGATTCTAGATTGTCCAATTGAGGAAAAATAATTTACCTAATGGATTGGTAATATTATAGATCATATTCAATGAAAATTACCATCTAAGGAAGAATAAGGTAAGAATCTTCACTAAGGAGGAACATTATGAAAAATTTATCATATTGAAAGATAAGCTACTCAAGATAGGAAAGTTGAACACCAAAGAGGAGAAGGTATAATTAATAGCATTAATATGATAATTTTTAAATTTTTTTTCATGGTAATATCATGAATTTAAGGGGTTTGACCCAAGGTTGTCTTAACACACCATAGAGTTTTAGGAGAGTGACAAAGTTATGAAACAAAAATAAAGACTGATCAACCCCAAAATTAAGATCCTTATGAGGAAGGAGTTGACAAGCTTATTGAATACATCATTATCTTCCCCATAAAAAAATATTAATGGGTGTCAAATATTGTGCCTATGAGGAATAAAAATATGGATATTAGGTTGGTGTGGACTTTAGAGATCTCAACAAAGTGTCACTAAGAGATCACTACCCTCTACCATCTATGGATCAAATTATTCAAAGATTTTTAGGTCCACAAAGGTTATATTTTCTTTATGAGTACTCTAGGTAAAATTAGGTATTAGTGAGGGAGAAGGATCAGCACAAAATTTCCTTCATAACTAGTTGGGGCACTTATGAATACACAAAGATGCCTTTTGGGTTGTCCAATGTAGATGCTACCTTCCAAAGGGAAATGGATTTGGCTTTCCAAGAGATCATAAATGAGATGATGAACATTTAAATTGATCAAATAACCATATTTTATAAGTATCTAAAGGATAACTTGACACATTTTAGGTTGGTGTTTGATAGGTGTAGGCAGTTTAGGGTCTCCATGAACCCCCCAAAATGTATATTTGCAGTCCATGAAGGAAGAATTCTAGGACATGTTTAAAAATATGGCATATACATTTACCCTAAAATAATATAATCAAACCTTTTTTATCATTTCCCAAAAAAAAAATGGTTTGTAATTTTTCTTAGGTAAGATCAACTTTATCAAAAGATTCATACCTAGGTTTGTAGAATTGATGAGGCCACTAACTCACATGCTCAAGAAACACAAGGAATTATCATGGACCAAAGAATTTGATATAAGCTTTGAGGCCATAAAGAATTTCATTTACCAACCTAACATCCTCATCAACCCTAATTTTACAAAATATTTCTTCATGTATACCTTCTCCACAAGTGATACTATTTCTATTATTCTCATGCAACAAAATAGTGAAGGAATATAACAGCCCATAGCCTTCTTAAATTAAGAATTGGAGGGATATAAGTAAAGATATACATTTTTTTAAAAACATGTTATTTTTTCATGAGAATCCTAAATAATTTTAGATACATGGTGTCTAAAAATAAGATCCTTGTAATGGTATTTCACCCTAGTATCAAATATGTCATCCTCAGTAGAGACTTGAGTGATAAAAGGTTGGTTGGGTAACCAAGTGTATGGATTATGACATAGAGGTGAAGGTTACTAAGTTTATCATAGGTAGAGTACTTTTTCAACACATTTAAGTATATTATAAGGAGGATAAAGAAGTGGTTTTGATAGTCTAAGACAATCAACAATCAATTACAATTATGTCTCCTTCCAGCTAGACCCAAGACATAGTGAAGTTACTCCAAATAGGAGAATGTCCTATGTGTTTATATAGGAAAAAAATGAGGAAATTCAGATAAAATCCATCCCTTACATCTTTATTGATGTCATACTCTTTAATAATGACCTTGATGGCATCATTTTCAAGTATGTAGAGACTAATCAAGTGGACAAAATTTTAAAGTAGTTTCATGATGTGCCTGAAGGAGTACACCTTGAAGGTAAGACCACAACATCAAGGATAATAATATTAGGATAGTTTTTTATAACTTAATTTAGGTACTCCTGTGCTTGGGTTAGGAAGTATCCCAAATGTGTTATGTTCACTGATAAGCAAAGACTAATTGCCTTACCCCTAAAACCCATTCAAGTTGAGTAACCCTTCATGAAATGGGGCCTAGACTTTATAGGTATGATTAATACCCCATATATTATTGTAAATAATTGATTTTTAACATATATTTATTACTTTACTAGGTCCGTGGAAGTAGTTTCACTCAAAGAGGCAAATGAGAACTCAATTTTGGAGTTATATGACAACCTAGTGGATAGATTTAGGGTCCCCTCCACCATTATATTAGATAATTAATTGGAATTTAGTAGTGAAAATGTGTGTGAATGGTACCTTAATCATGTTATATACCTCAATTTTTCATCCAACTACTATCCATAAGGTAATGGACTAGTAGAGTCCACCAATAAGAACTTAATTAAGATCATAAAAAAGATAATGGAAGACAACCAAAGGGAGTGGCACACCAAGTTAAGGAATGCCTTATGGTTAGATATAATTTATCCTAAGAATTATATTTTAAACTCACATTATCTTCTTGTTTATGGAAAATAATAAAAACTACCCATTTCACTTGAGTTTTCAACCTTAGAACTTGCATACTAGCTTGAACTCATGGATAGTGATGCATTGGAAGTGAGTATGAATGAGTTAAGGGGGTTAAAAGTGACAATAGATGGTGCCATGCATTCCATGTGGTCCAAACAATACCAATTAAAAATATCATTTGATAATAGAGCCTCATCAAAGACCTTCCAACAAGATGACATTGTACTTAAGTGGGATGAGGATTGTATCAAGCCAAGTAAGCATTCCAAATTTGATAGTATTTGGAGTGGGATATACATCATTACCAACTATAAGGAGAGAAATTCCTTCAAATTTTCCAATTTTAGTGGTGAGGAACTCCATATCCCTATTAATGGGATGTTCCTCAAGTATTGTTATTATATTCACCAAACTATCTTATACAAACTAGTTAGCTTATTTCCTTTAAGTGTTGTTGCACATGCTTGTTAGTTGTTATTTTATTATTGTTGATTATTGCTATGTGTATTTTTTGTTTCATTATCTCTTTTTTTGTGTCTTTTTGTGTTTTTTTAAGTCATCAAGGTATACAAGGCATTAAGAAAATCCAAAGTTTAGTCAAGGGTCCTCATCTAATCATGAGTGATAAGCAAAGATATCTTGGGTTCTCTTAACTAGCAAGTAGGTCAAGCCAGTTGAATCACTATAAATTTTGACTAATTTCCTCCCTTATTGTAAGAAAGGAGTCAACCCAAGCATAAGAACCTAAAATAATCACTTTTATTCATCTTTCTCATGTCCTTGAGGGGTTAGGACAATCCAAACCAAGTCACTAGTTATCTTATCAAGGACAATAGGACTAGTGTTGTGTTATGCCATGAAAATATCATGGTGGTTTCCATTATTCCCTATTACAACTTGTTTCAAGTATCCTCCTTGTGTTTTAACATGTGTGAATGTCTATTATAAGGTTTTAAAGTGGTCTTAAAAGTCTAATGTGCTATGATGGAGATGATTGAAGGTTTCATTTGATGACTCATAATGAACCTTTATATTGTATTTAAGATGTATAATGTAAGTTTTGATTACAAACTTTGAGAATGTTATGAAGGTACATGATATCTGTAATTAAGTATTTATAATGTTTTAAAGCCTTTTAATAAGTGTTTAAATGCCATTCATTTGAAGCCTTCACTTGGAACCATGATATATTATCTTTAAAAGAGAGTTTTTTGCCTTAAATGATGGTATTTGACCTCAAAATGCCACTAAATCCATCAAACATGCCTTTAAAGATGACCATGAGCACCACATTACCATATCCAAGCATTTTATGTACTAATGAGGCCTTTTTCACAAGATAACACCTCTAAGTACCACTAAATGGGCCCCACAAATGTGAAAACATGTATCTTCAACTCCCCAAGTCATACCATGAACTTTTAGACATTATTTGACCCATATTTTCTCTCTTCCTACCTGCTAATAGTGATTTGTGGTTTTAAACATGATAAAACATAAGAAAATTACATGTTGAAGTATATTTTTGAGTGGTAGGGATCCACACATTATGAATTTACTTATATGGAGTTAGGGGTCTATAAGGGGAGGTCAACATAGGCCTATGATGAATATATAAAAGTGTTTTAGGGCCTAAAGATCCAAAAAAAAATTCAACTCCACCACCAAGATCATTGGCAGACATGGAGAGGAGTTTAGATTTTTGCTTAGTCTATATAGAGGAGAGAGAGAAAGATAGAGTCTAAGATCTTGGCCAAATAAAGGAGAATTGATGACCTTCAAATCATAGACATTGGTTGTAAGTTTAGTCTTCTGATCTCTATGAATAATTGTTAAGAATATGGGTAACTTGGTCACCATCCTCATCTACACAAGACAAAAGAAGGGGAATGGTTTTGATAAGTTTTTTATTTGTTTAAATAATATGATGATTGTTCCTAGTTACTCCATTCATGTATATAATTTTCATGGCCTCTTCAAACTTTGGTTCACATGTGTGGGCCTATATCAGTGAGAAATGTCTAAGCTAACACTATTTACAAGCTGCAAGAAAGTTTTCATTGGTGGGAAGGAGTGTTCAGTGCATACATCTAAGGGTTAATAATGTTACAATATTTATTAATAGTGTATTAAAGTTATTAATGCCTTGGTTCACAATGAATGTTCATATAGACCTCCAACTCTCTCAAATGGTACCTCTAAGTAAAGTTTGACAACAAGTCTAAGTTTAACTACATAAAAAGGCAATATGTTGTATAATGGTGGCCTGAAAGTTATCAAACACAATAAAGGACAATAAATAATGGTGTATTCATTCCAAGATATCAATAAATCAATATTTTTAGATATTATCATAACCTTCATAGGCCAATAAACCACCTTTACCTCTCAAACACATTCACAATCATGTTTATTAGATGTTAATGTTATTTATCAAAATTTAAGTTTTTTTGAAAAGTCCTAGGTTTCCATTTTACATGGTGTATGCCTCATTAAGTCTCTCAAAGTGTTTTCTATTATGTATATACATGGAGATGTCTAGAATCCTTGTAGGTAATTATGGGTATGAGTTTATATCTCAAACCAAGCCTTTAAGGAGCCTCTACCATTTGATAACCTTGGCACTACTAATTCACCATAGTTATAAACCTTCTATTATAGTTTTTAAACTCCATATGACCTCATAGTCACCACCCATAGGTCACTATCCTCTGCTCAATCCCAAGGCATGTGAAAAAGATATATATTTTACACCATGCTATCAAACCTAATTATTAATATGAGTAAATGATCCTCCATAGCCATAAACCCTGTTGAGAAAGTTAAACACCACCTATAAGAAATAACCTAGATCCACCTTAGTAAAATCCTTCAAAGCCACCATGTACAGATCAACCCCAAGCATAATAAGTTGATATTAATAAGCATATGCCTATATTATAGATACATATTATAACATGAGAGAGTCATTGGATCTCAAATATAACTAAGAAGGCACTCATCTCACTCAGAAACTTATTCTACATACCCCTTACTAGTCAATATATATGACTAATTACTCATAATAATATTAATAGTTTATACTCTCAACCTTGAACATAAGGTATTATATACACATGAGGAGGGAGATAAAACTAACAAGGTTGTCAAGGAATTAATTTCATGGTATCAAGGGATATTAAGACAGTCTAAGTGACTAAATAAAGTGGTACAAGCATACATAGTTAACTAAATCCTACTTAGTCAACCTAGAGTACATGATTAGATTAAATGACAATGACTAGAGCATATAATAAGGGGTATTATTATTTAAATTAGGATATAATATACCCATTAAGGATTAAAATTATGGTGACATTAGTCTAGGGTGGCTGCTTGGTCTAAGTTGCATGTTCAAGACACACAAGCCTATGTGTGACTATGTAAATGGATCTCATGGGTAGAGTTAGAGAATATTAGCCTTAGCGGTATGATCATGATTTTAACATGATGATTTAAACCTGATTACACCCCTTTTAAGATACAAATATATTACCCAAGTAATATCAATTGTTATAGTCCCTTACACAAGATAGTGTGGCTAAGGCATGATTAAGGGAGAGTAGGGTTAACAAGATAGTCTAAGTAGATAGGATAATGTATATAAGATGTACATTGGATTGTAAAATGTGTTATGATAATATTAGATATATAGATACACCTATATGTAGGTGGGGGATCCAACACTTTATTTGAGAACAACAAGGCCTAAAATCTCATTTAGGTCTCAAGACCCTACCTTCAACTCAATAGTAGACCCATAACTTCAAATAGACTTGGTGGAATGTGGTATGTGTTGGAAGATGTTTAAAACCCTAGATAAGGAGTTGAAGTTAGAGGAATGAAATGAGTTAGATAATATTGGTTTTATTCCTTTCTTGAGCTCTCTCACTTTGAATAAATAGGTCAAGTTACACTTTCAAGCACTTGTACCTTTCACCACAAAGGTACCCAGGCCCAAGTATCCTAGAGAAACTTAAGCACCCTTATGGAATCATAATTAATAAATGAGTGAGAGGGTTGAGGGGCCAAACTTTATAAATGAAAATTAAGAAGATAACATACATAAAAATTCCTAATAGGGATTTTGATACATACCATACTCTAGTCATTTCTCCACACACACTTTGCATGGGACCCTAATATATTTAGAAGAGATGAAGGGGTCAATAGGATATAAATTCATGACAAGAGATTTTGGATTTGAGATTCATATTGTATGAACCATCATTAATATGGTGGACTTCCAAAACCTTTCCTAAACCCTGACTCAAACTTGATGGGGGAATAATGCCCCAAAATGCATGCAAATCAAGTGATTGAGCAATTAAATGGTCTTAATGGTATTCCTAAGTCCCCTAAGCACTTATATCACCTATTTGTTCTCATGTAAAGGGGATATATTATAATAATTAGGCCTAAGAAAATAATTTTAATCTTGTGAACAAGTAATTAAAGAGGATTTTCATATACCATGGGTTTTTTAGGAAAGAGGGGGGCCCAAAGATATCAAATGATTTCACATTAGTCACTTTAAATGGTTTCCATGAATGGTAACTCTTGTCGATAGACTTGGGTGTCTAAATGAGAAAATATATACATATAACAAGAGGTAAATGGCTTGATCAAGCCAATACAGACAATCTAAGGACCCTCAAGGGTGATTTTCATGTTAGAGGAAGTGGATAAATACCTCATAATCATAGCCTAGGGTCAAAACTCAAAAACCTTACCGTCAGCCATATTGGCATAACACCTTCTTCAAGGTAATGTCACTCAAAATCTGAAGCAAAGGATAAATGGGGATTAATTTTCATCTCATACCTTCATATAATTATTTATCATGTTATTTCATATGTGTAGGCCACTTTGATTTTTAGGGAAGATGCCATAACTAGTCATTTTGGCCTAAAGACACCTCAACACTACCTAGAATGCATATTTCTCACTAGAAAGGTAAGTTGATAGGCTCAAAACTATATGAAAATTCTTCATGGGGATATAATCACTTTAGGAAATGTGGAGGGCTTTTTTCTTAAGAGATTAATTACATTTGTTTAGAGGTTAAGGCCCTAACCTCTGTGAACCATTATTAAGAGCCTAAGACCCTCTTAAACCTCCTTAAAACCATAATAAGGACCTGATTGGAAATATTTTATAGAATATGTATCTAAATGAATAAAAATAACTTTGAAAACACTTGGTTCATGTATTTCACTTAGAGAAGGCTTCTACCAGGGTACTAATTTATATGGACTGTATATAGACACCTCCATAAACTATAAGTTTTCAATATTTTGAAAATGAAATGAAGTGTAATAATTGGTCATAGGTTACCAATAATTAGAATAGATGGTTTTATTATTGTCTCAATGTCTATAAATCATTAAATTTTCACATATTTACCTAGAATTATTTCTATAAACCTCCACCAATTAGCTAGTCTGGAGAAGCTAGTAAGGATGGCCTAGTCATCTAAGTGGAGTGAAATTAAAAGTATGGAATAATTAAAAGTTATATATCCTAATATATAAAGTTTTTTAAAGTTAAAAAAATTCAATTTAGTCATGTTATAGGTCTAATATAGCTCTCATAGTCATAAAAATAATGAATGAGCAAGAGACTAGATTGCTTGTCTAGTAAGACATTTAATTAGAAAAACTATAGATGATTATGGATGTAGAAAAATGATATGAAGTTAATGTGACATCATAATAAATATTTAAATTCCCATTTATGTGATAATAATCTATAAAAATGGTAATTATGAAGTATTTTGGGTATTTTATTGAACATGGTCAATGTGCAGGTAAGGGCAGCTACTTAATGCCTCATGGGGAAGACCTAATTAGACTTATTTCAATGCTTAATAAATGATTAAAGGGAAGGTAATTGAATTAGTATGGTGATAATGGAATCCTCATGAAACAAACCTTGTTAAAAATATACCTCAATTCTCTAAGGTGCTCATTTAAGGCACTAGTCAGCCTAAATAATTCAAGGTAGAGTATGGAAGGTTTTTATAATTCTTGAGTGAGTGGATGATGAACATTATGTAATATTAATTCCAATTATACTAAAATATACCATTATCTCTCTTGCTAACATTTATATATATTCAGGTCTTGAGGCCTTTATTTGACATCCCTCAGCTAGGTATATCAAAAATCTACCAAGAAATAATAAAGGCTAGTAGATGTAGGCTTAGGAGGGATAGATGACATCTATAAGATCCCCCTGAGTGTATATCTATTAGTTATATTACTTAGATGCTGGTAATTATTGAATAATACCTTTAGATAGGAGGTAGATGGAGATGTGTTAGAGGTAGTTATCACTCTAGAGGATGTGTATGCCATCTTAGGACTACCAATGATAGGAGTATCAGTGACTATAGGCATACCAAATAGCCTGGAGAAGAGGAGAGCCTTAGCCATGTGGGTTACAGGCTTGGATATGATATTATCAAGTAGGCTAGTTAGTATTTTTTATGTATATGTATCATGTATTTTAGATATCTAAAAGGTTGTGATAGGACTTGTGATGTAGTAAGTGTTATGTCATAAGTTAGATGACATAGTACCACTATTCATGGTAGCCTTAAATATGATGATTATAAAGGAGGGTGTACTATATGATCTTGGCTATATCATCTAGGTCAAGATCATACATGATCTATATGAGGTACTGGTCAAAGTGTAAAATTTAATAGGACTGATCATATTATTGATGGCTTAGATCTATGATAGGTTTCCCATGTATGGATTGACTAGGTTTCCCCATACAATTGATAATAGGTCACCTCGATTATAGAGATGGAGAGAGGATTAGGTAGCTTAGGCCATGCACCACATGTTAAAACTATAGATGGTGAGAGGCATAAACATAGTGTGGTATCCATATGGGCACATAATGACTATATGGATAAGCTAGTACATAGTTACACCATCTATAACAAGGATAGAGGTTATTAGACACTATACTTGGTGGATAGAGCCACATCTAATGACATGGGTGCCAGGGTAAATATGATTACATCATCTATTAGCACTAATACTGATGTTCAAGTAGTGGGCTTGGCATGTGAGATACTCATGAGGGAGGAGGGGACTAGGACCATTATTGATGAGGTTGATATTTAGACCACTTCATATCATCCATGGACTAGGTGAACATGACAAAAATTAGAGTAAGAGTAGAGGTATATAGAGGTAGTGTTACTAGAGATACCACCACCATATCACTAATGAGATGAGCTACGACCATCAAGGATATGATGTTGATGTAGGAAAGAGGAGTAGGAGAGAGTTGATACTATCACCATCCTTGATGACCCAACATGTAAGCTAGAGGAGAGATGGATGATAAAGAGGCCACTCAAGCATAGGCTGAGGTAGATGTGAGCCATGATAGCTAACTTTGAGCTAAGGAAACAACCAATAGAGGAGGTGCTAAGAGGTCACATAGATGGAGAGACTATGCTAGGTGGTCACATGGATGGCAAGACCATAATGGTTGAGACATGAACATGTAATAAAGATGATTAAATTATTGCTTAAGTTTTTATTTTGAAATAGAAATTAAAGATAGATATTATGAGATATAATAGTGATCTAATATCTATCTAGGTGTGATTTTATAGGCATATCTAAGGATGAGGATGAGATACGGGGGTCCCTTATGAGGGGATCAATCCATGACATCCTAGATAAGACTCTATAGCCATATGACCCTACTACATTAAAGAAACATAGTGTACCATCTACCCCAACTCAGGTGACCTGATTCATATTAGCAAGGGAGGCAATGAGGTAGATATAAGCATAAAGAGAGAGGATGTAGCCACTAATAGAGATGGGTATAATAAAGATATGAGCATGTAGGACCTAATAGAGAATAGAGATGCACATCTAGTTATAGTGACATCGATTACATAGGCACATATAATGATGTAAACCTAGTTGACACAGGCACATAAAGTGACCCAGACTAAGTTAGCATAGGCACAAGTGTAGATAATGCATCTATAGGGATAGGTAGAGGGGTTAAGATTTTAGATGAAATCTTTATAGCATACTATTCATAGGAGTTAGACCAAGGCCTCATAAATTAACATGGATAGGCCATGAGATAGACAAGATGGATCCTAGCTATAGATCTAGAGCATTATATATATGGTTGTATTTGTTGTATCAAAACTTCATGAGATGTATATATATGATGTATCATTTTGGTATATTGATGTTGGTTGTGTATGTTGTCATTATCATGGTTATGTTTATGGACTATTTTGATATATTTATTTATAGCACATATATTTATCTTTTGTTGTATATATTATAATAAATATATGAGATGTGGTTTCTTTTCTAGCATTATGTAGAACATAGGCATGGTTAAAAAAATAGGCAAAAAGACTTGGTAAAATATAATAAATCAAAAATGTTTTACAAATTATTTTAAGTTGGGAAATGTGTAATAACAAGAAAATGACTAACTATAAAGAACCAAGGGATTGTAAAATGAGACCATAAAAAGGAATTTGTTTTGAAACCAAAGTGAAAGATTTTTGCACCAAATTAAAACAATTAAAATCCTATTAAATCACATTGAGAAGTATGAAAATAATGTAATAAAATGGAAGGTATGTAAAAAGGCACAAATGGTATGAAAACAAATTAATTAAGTCAATCAATTATACCAAATCACATTGGGAAGTATAAGAGAAAAAAATGGCAAAATATTGGTCTTAAATTTATCACACCAATTCAAGTTGGGAAGTATGAAAAATTCAAGAAATGGTTGGATTCTTACATGCACTTGAAAATAAGAAGATAAATGAAGTAAGCATAAAACATACTAAATCAAGTTGATAATTATATTAATGACATGTAACTTCATAATCAATCACATTTTATCTCATAATTGACACATGTAATTTTGTTTGTGACTTGTATTATTGGAAAATATATGAGGAATGATGGGTCCTATACATGGTCTTACACTAAAAATCACAAAGAGAACAACACTGGGGTGGAAAAATTAGTGTAATCAGGTAATAAAGGATGCGGGTAATAGGAAGGAAAAAGGTGGTAATTTGTGAGGATGGTCAGGTCCTATCTATAGTCTTATAACGTTAATCACAAATGAAAACCCAAGAGGAGTGATCAGTAGACAAAAAAATATTTCTCAATAGGAAATATGAATGGTATAGGGAATGAAAAAGGGAGTGTAAAAATCAAGACTTAGGCATATTATGAGAAGACCTTAGGAGATAAAAGGCATACTAAGGACATGAGAAGACACTAAGTGACTAGTGACCATCAATGTACAAAGGAAACTTATTCACTATAGACACAAATCTTGATAGGCAAATAATCATGCTACTAATATCAACTCATGAAGGTATATTTGTACAAGAAAAGGTAAAATGGACTTACCTTGCCATGATGTGTTCCCTATTCTTTAGGACCTCTTACAGAGCTATCGATCTTCTATGAATATTGGGTACTTGCATGAGAAATTAGGTAGCACTAAAATTTTTTTTTTATTCTCCTCTTCTAATCTACTGGCCTACCACAACCCAAAGGACCTCGTCTCTACTTTGAGGCCAATTGTAGAGTTTGAGCTTTGACTAGAAGAAGGAGATGCACTTTAAATCATGTCTTTTAAAGTGAATTGACTTTTAAGAATATTTTTTCCTTTTATATCATTTCCTTTTGTAAAATGATTAGGTTTTTAACTTTTTATCAAATTTTAAGATTCCTATTCCATACAAATTTGAAGTTACCAATCATGAGAGATGAAGTGATACACATGAATGATCTTTAGGCTAAGGCTAAAAGAATCTAAGTAACCAAAGATAAAGATTGAATAGGACACTTAGGCTTAATCAATTAATTAACATGTGATCTCAAGTCCCAACCATGTATATGATTAGTTTGTGAGAAATGAAGAAGGGAAAAAGGAGATCCAAAGTGGACTGGTAAAAGGAAAGTATAATGAGATACATTGTTTTCTAACTAATCACATGGTAAAAGAAGATAAGGACCAAAGGGAATCAGGTTAGTATAACCAAGTCACAATGACAATTATTTGTGAAAATTAGAGATAAGAAAGCAAACAATCATGAAGACATAAGAAGATAATTTTGATAAAAACTCAAGAAAGAAAGAGAAATCAATGATAAAGAAAGACAATCATATACAAAGATAAATGAAAATATAATCAAGATATAGTACAATAGGTAAAATCGTGATATAAGAAATTATGAATTTGGCATAATGTCAAATGATATAAAAGATAGATACGAATGAAATTTTATCACATGTCAAATAGAAATTTAAATGTAAATTCACCATGCATATGCTCATAAGTACTAATAAATATATCCACACACATTATCCAATACATCAAATAAATCTATATAAAGATAGATATAAATTGTTGCTAGTGTCTCAATAATCTTCAATGAAAACTAGGAAAAGACTTATCTTATAATCTCCTCAATTGAAAAAGTAGGAATACTCGATGGATAATGTTGAGGAAAATAAATTAAGGGTTGATCAGGAGAATACATAGGATTAGGCTCTATGGGAGATGTAAGGATCACTAGTGGAGAAGGATCCATGGGTGAGGGACTTACAGGTGGAAAAGGATCCATAATTTAGGGAAGGTCCATAGGTGAAGGAATCATGGGTGGAAGCACAAAATGTGATAAAGGGACCACTAGAGGTGGATCTATTGGAGAAGAAGGAGAAGCCTTATTGTGGGAATGACATATGGGAGGAATGAAAGAAGGTCCAAGAATAATTATAAGGTGATCCTTAAGGTGTTGTTGAAGGATGTGGTACTCATTAGTGTGATGGGTGACACATTGGTGCCATAGACAATACACCTCACCATAATTAGGCATGTACTCAAGAAGTAAATTTGGGGGAAGTGTGGATTTGTCTAAAAGGAAAGAGAGGAAGGACGAAAATTATCAATATATTTTCACAACTTGAGATAATGGGTAGAATAATGATTATCTATCCCATAGAAGTAATAGATACACTTGTGAGTGGTGTTAGGAGAAGAAATCATAGAAGGAGGTATAAAAAGAGTGGAAGAAGCTAGAGAAGACTCATCAACCCATTTAGTGGGAAATGGATCCATCTTAAGTAAAGGAAGCAAACCATCACCAAGAGAATGTGGTGATGGAGGTGGAATGGAACTAGGCTCAATAGGAGTAATGGGATGATGAGTAGGGTGGGATCAATAATAGTAGGAGTAGGCATAGGCTCAACTATAGAAGGAGTAAGAATAGGCTTCGATAAGGGATCTACTAAGGGAAGAAAAAGATCTATAGAAGGTCTAAGGAGGGTCACACTAATATCAAGAGTAAACCAATTATGGTGATCAAGGAATCTATAATAATGGTAAGGCCTCATCATAACATGATCCATGAGCATACTCATAAAATGCTCCTACAAAATTGGAGGTGTTGGTGCCATCTCTACCCTTGATGGATCATAGATGTAGATAATGAATATTGTTGTTTAAGAACCTTAATATATGCTTGCAAAACCTACTAATTAGGTCTACTAGATTGAACAAGCTATATAAGAACTTGTTGTTAAGTGCCTAAAATGTATAGGGCCAATTGGGTTAAGATAATAGTCTGAATTGGATGTCAAAAAATGTATAGGGTTAAATCGGTCAACCTAATAGTCTAGACTAGATGTCTAAAAATCTAAAAACCTATATTGGGTCAACTAGGTCGATCTAGTAGCCTATACCTATAAACTTATTCTTAGAAGATATATATTGGGTCGACATAGTTGATCCAGTATGGCAAATATATGATAAAATAATGATGAAAAAATGAAATAAATAAAATAATATAAATAATTCCTACAATGGTTAGTTCACGTCAAGTTCACCAGAATGTATGAAATTAGAAATGCACCATGTATCTAAATCAATCCTAGCTCAAAGAAGATAGAGAATACCTATACTTTCAATTAGGATTACATTTGATAAGCAAGGGAATGACCATTATGGGGATTTGATATACCCAGTTAGAGGATCTCTTGTCATAATACACCATGCTATGAAGGGTTTTAAATACTACAGTCTAACACAATTACATAATAACCCTAAAAGAGTCCTAGGTTAATGTTCAATCTATTACAATAAACAAGAAATTAAATCTAATCTAGTGAAAACCAAAGATTGTAGCACAAATTAGGGCTTATAAACAAAAAAAATAGACTAAACATGCATAGAATACATATACTCACGTCCATGTATACAAAATCCTAATACATGGAAGAAATAAGAAAAACTACATTATCTATCTACTCTTACAAAGGGGAAATAAAGTTATGAATACTTACCTTGAAGTCAAACCCACTAAGTCTCAATCTTTCCCTTGGACAAGGTTATTCAAAAGATATTATTGTGGTATGTAAGTATGACGAAGATAGATCTACTTTAGGCTACATAAACTATCTATGCATCTAAAAAAAAACTCCACAAGATAAGATCTGTATCTCTAAAGAAAGTATCGAACCCTAAGATTTATTCCTCAAGTAGAATGGTCAATAAATAGATGTTCATTTACAATTATTATTATTTTCTTCTCTTCTTACAAATGGTTGGAAATGAACTTGTATATATAGGTATATATTTCCCTAAATCCTTCTGAATACGTCAATTATAGGGTTAACCCAATTGACCCTATATGTTTTCGAGAGATAATTCACTAGGTCCAAAGTTAGGTCATACAAAGGTATAAAAAAACTCCTAATGAAAAATACCCATAGATAGTATAGGGTCACCCCAATTAACCCTGTATAATAATTAGAGGCTAAAAATTGTATATGGTCAACCTAGTTGACCTAGTATAGTCAACTGGCAAAAGGGGGTCAAGGCAAGAGAAAAGAGGATAAAGCATATAAAATGACTATAATGGGTAATAATAAGAATAATAAGCTTATGGTAATTGGTTTTAGGTGATGAGTGTGTATATGGAAATTGGAAAAAAGAATGAAAATCTTATGAAGCACCAATGTTTTGCCCACCCATTTCTTTCTTGGTGCACTTAAAGAGATTGAGACTCAATAGGTTCCTACAAGATAAAAAATATTAGCAATCAATAAAATTTAAAAAAATAATGTATATACATAACTCACTATCATGGATAGAATCTCCCATGAGTTTCTTACCTGATCCAAGTGTTAGATAGGCCAAAATAGTTATTTTAAATGCAAACATTTAGTAATATTTGCCATTAGGTTTGTATTAGGGTTTAAGGGTGGTTTTGGGTGCTTAGGAGTCTTAGTGATAGTTCATAGTGTACATAGATCCAATATATAAATAAATTAAATGAATATATATGGCACTAACCCCCTCAACTTCCATGAATGGTCTAGGTTCCCATGCAAAGGATATGTAGAGATATGTTAGAAGATGATCCTAGGGTTATTTATAGACAAATAATGAGTGCCTAACTTCTTAAGGTTTTTTCATAGAGGTTATCCCCCAAATTATAACCAATAATTCATGTATTATTATTTAATATTGATAATTAAAATTCCCAAAGATCTTTGGTCTTGAGCACCTATGTGGTGGAGTGGGTGAGCACTTGAAGTTATCACTTGAGTTGACTATATGCATGGTTGAGTGTTTCAATCTAGGTTTTGGATATTTTTTGAAATTTTTTACACTTATTTCCACCTAAAAACTCCTTGGTATGCCTTAAAAATCTTCACATTCCTCACCTAGAACATCCAACTTGTTTCAAGAGCTTGGAGGTACCTTGAAGTGATAGTAGGGTCTATAGGTAGGCTCATATGACTATCTTGATTGGCCTAGAACTATGGTAATTGACTATAGTTTTGAGTGTTAGATGGTTTGAATGAGTTTTTAGGATATTTACCACCATTTCACACCCTTTAAAAATCATTTTTAAGGTCCAAATTATTTTTAAGACCTTCTAAATATGATTCACCCATCTAGCTCCTAGGTTGGCTATCTCATATAATTCTTAGTTTGAGATAAAATAGTGGGTATACCCACTCTTTGTCTAACAAAAATAATAGAATGGGTGAATTTAATGGCTCATTTTTTCCATTTTAATTTATTTTTAAGACTTGTTTATGACTAAAAAGGCCTTAACTGACCATTTTGGTTTAAACTAGCTTTATACTGCTTGTTGACTATTGCTTAAATGTGAATACCCTATGTATAACCTTCAAAATTATTCCCTAAGGTATTTTTGACCATGGAGAGTTTTATCATGTGCTCAAGTTCATTATAATTCTTAGGATATGGATTTATAATTCCCATTTCTTTTTATATCTTATTCATGTTTAAGGCTCAAGGTTACATATGTCGGTGTAATGTCAAGCCTAAGTAGATGTTATTATGCCTTCCCATAGGTGATGATCATCAGTCTTGCTTTATCATCTATAAAAACTCAAGCATCCTTTTATGAATGTTTCCCTTTTAATATAAGTAGAGAATGGTTTACGTTATGCATTGATCCACTATAGGTACATACTCATTCATGTTAACTGTGTGTAGGGTCTAGGTGTCATTTTTGTATTAAGGAGAGTGATAAATAGATATTCAAACCTTAGAAACACCTTCATATATTCAATCACCTATGGAATGCATATCTCCCTATGTTTACATTAATATTTGTGTCTTTGGATGGTTGTAGGTGTCTAATGTATTATTGTAGGTGTATGTCAGAGTTATGGGAGAGGTAGGTGTATGCAATCAAAATTACATGATGTACAATGAATTAATCCTAGATCAAATAATATAGAGCACACATACACTTCTGATTCGGTATACACTTTTTAATCAAGATAATTACCAATATGGGGATCCATTAGACTAGATTAGGGGATCACTTATATCAATTATCACAACACATCATACTAGGAAGGGTTATAAAGTCTACAGTCTAACACAATCACACAACCCTAAAATATTGCTATTATTCAATGTTCACTTATGTCATAAATAAGAAATTAAACTATTCTAATAACAATAAAAGTAAACTAATCTAGTGCATACCAAAGTTTGTGTCCCAAATTCGGGGTTTAGATGTAAAGTAATCAAATATGTATAAGGAAATTCAAATAAAGTATGAGTAACAACCTAATACATAGAATATGAAGAGTAATATTATTTGATAGAACACTTATACTAATTATATCTAATAAGAGAGAGGATAATAAAGTGAGAATATACTTACCTAAATGTGAGCCCATCATGATCTAATCTCTCCCTTGGTCAATGAGGCTTCACAAGATGTTGTGGTTTATAAGGATCACTTTGTTAGGCCAAAGCATCTAAGACCTATCCATAAGACTAGATTATATAAATAATAAACCTAAGCTAAGACTCCTCAAGCAAAACGGTGGAAGAGTAGATTAAGAAGCATGAGTGAATAATAACTATTTATTGCATATTTTTATAAATGACTGAAATGTCCTTATATATATATAAGAGTATCTTACCTAAAAATAATTTAGACATGTTAGCTATGCTAGGTCAATTGGATTGACCTATTAAATTCTCAAGATAATGCCTAAAGTTTTTGATAGGTCAGCTGGAAGACAAACAAGTCAAAAGAGCTAAAGTGACCCTAGAAGGCACTAGGCTGACCTAGTGTACTGAATATGTAAAAAGGGTGTAAAGTAAGGAGAAGAAGGATAAAAAGATGAAAATAACAAATGAATGTGAAAGGGAGGATAAACAACTTATAGAAAGGTTTTAAGAGCTGAATGGATTGAGAATAATGTGGCAATAAGGGATAACAATCCTATGAAGCACCAAAGGTCTGTCCACCCCTTTCCTAGTGTACCCCTTAAGGCATGCACTCAGAGTGATTGATTCATGATGGGTTCCTACAAGATGTAAGGCATTAGCATTTGATAAAAGTAAAAAATATTGTGTATACATATGCCCCATTGGAAGCTCATCACATGTCACTAAGGTGTAACATGGATGGTGCTTTGAGAAAGAACATAAGGACACATACAACATTGATGCTAAAAAAGGTTTTAGTATTTTACAAAGAATAAAATAACTAAAATTAAATGATTGAAAAGGAAACTAATCTAAAAAGGTAAATAACTAAAAAGTAAAAGTGATGCATACCTTGAATTATCTTTTATCTTGGGATGGTTGTTAGCTATGTTTTTAGTTTTGATTGTATAAGGTGTAGAGACTACTTTTGACAAACCCAAAAATAAAAAACTAAGGAGAAAAGATAAACAAATGTAAGAAAACCCAAGATAACTAATGCTATATGGATGGGATGTACTTGGGAATTTGGAAAGCTAGGTGACAAGTTCTATGTTAGACCAAATGACCAAGTCAAATAAGAGTAAATTAGGTAACCAAAAATGTAAAGTAAGAAATGGAAAACTCACCAATTCAAAACAAGGATACATGTTTAAAAAAGAATTATAAGTAAGACAAATCAATGGTAAAAGGAAAAACAAAAATGATAAAACAACATTGATGAGTGAGCAATAACAACCCACATCTCACTCAACAATGGAAAAAGGGGATGCATAAAAGGGAAAATAACATTGATGAGTGAGAAGCAATAAATGACATCTCACTCAATAATAGAAAAAGGGGTGTGAACTCAAGTTTTTGGAATAGTAGGATATAAAAATCATGATAAATAGAAAAAGGAAAGTAAATTAAGTCTAGTAAATGTAAAATGAAGTGAAGAATATGATCCAAAGTTTATCAAACATGTTGTTTGTGTCTAAAGATAGATAAAACTAGAACAAAGTAGTGCTTGCATGTTTTAAGAAATGAAGAAGAGGGAATTTAAAGAAGAGGGAAAATATATTTGGAATCAAAATTTCACTATCAAGGGGGGAGAATGAAATGGGTGGAGGGGAGAATGAATAAAAAATGAAGGTAGAGATAACTTTTTATCTAAGTAAAGACACTCAAATTTGGTTTGTCAAAACAAGAGGACTGTCAACCTTATGAACTCTAAAGAACTTCTCTTAGTGACACAAGTCTTAGGTCAAAAAATGGAATATATGGATCATCCCATGAAAGTTATATGCATGAAAATTAAAATGGTCCTACCTCCCCATGATGTGTTCCTTATTATTTAGGACCCCTTATAGAGCCATCGGTCTACTTCAAAGATTGGGTACTTGCATGAGCAAGTAGGTAGCACCATAATTTTTTTTGAAATCCCCTATTCCAATCTACTAACCTACCACACCTCAAAGTACTTCTATTCTATGTGAAGTTGACTATGGATTTTGAGCTTTGATTAGAGATAGGAGATGTTCTTGTAATCATGTCTTTTGGTGTGAATTTGAATTTTGAAATTTGTATGTTGCCTTTTAAATAGCATTGCCTTTTTATTTTCAAATGATTTAGATTTTAACTTTTTTAATGGCCTTTTCTTATTCCTCCTCCATACAAATTTGGAAAACCAAACATGGGTGATAAAGATGACTTTCATTTGAAAACTTTGGGACAAGGTTGCTAAGAGAGAGAAACTTCAAATATCAAGGGGTCTAAGAGTCTCATAAATTTGGTGAAATAAAAGTTCTATCTTGACTTAGAAATTGTTTTACCCAATGAGGAGATGAAAGAAAGGGGAAATAAAGAGGAATGACACATGAAACAATTTGAATTCTTTAAAATTGAAAAAAATGTGACAAAGGGAAAAAATAGGGATATAATGACAACAAAGGTGTGATTCCTTATCATAAGAGAGGGAAATGGAGAAAAACATGCTAACATAGATTTTTTGCAATTTCCATCTAGAATAAGAAACAAAGGCTAAATTTTAATAACAAGGATTAAAACATGAAAATAATGGTAATTTTATGAGGAGGGATGGGTCCTATCCATGGTCTTACAAATCAACTCATAAAAGAGAGACCCACGAGGGTGATAATAAGAAGAAAGTGAGGGAGCCTTTTGACAAAGCACATAAAAAATAAAAACCCAAAGGGTGCTAAATCAAAATTGCCAAATAGAAATAAGAATGAAAAATATGATAAAATGTGAGAAAATAAGGAAGACTCATCAAGAAACTAAAAGGATAAAAATGGAAGACTAAAGGTTTGTGAACAAGAGGAAACTACTGTAGAGGGAGAGACCCATGCTTAAGTAACCTATAAAAAGTGTTAGATAGATATAAATAACAAATATGACAAGAAGGAAATGTATCCTACATTAATGGCTATATCATGGATGAGCATGTGAGAGACAAACCTAGGTGTCTTTAATGTTTCTTAGAGTTGAATTATATTGATAGCATGTAATGGAGAATAAGAGTGGGCATCACAAGATGCCCTAAAGGATATAGTAATGTGTAGATGAGAATCACAAGATGACCCAATAGCTAAAAAGAGGAAGAAGAGACAGAAAAGGATAAGAAGCAAAGAGAACCCCATAGAGTGTCTAAATGGATTTAGTTTGTCGAAGAAGATTCTAGTGGGGGACATGATGATTGAGAAAAGAAAAATAATGATAAACAACAAGAATAATATATAGAGATAGATAACTAAACTAGGTAGATATAAAACTATGTAAGACATACAGAGAATGCAAAAAGCTAAATTGGAAAGTAAAGAAGGCAAAAAATTGTACTAGGTCAACCAGGTCAATATGGTATAGTGTACAGAGGCTAGAAAAGAGGAAAAAGAGTTTTCAAATAGTACTAGGTTGACCAAGTCAATCTATTATAGTGAATAGAGGTTAAAAAAAAAATAGGCCGATAGGGTCAACCTAGTATAGCAGACATATATAGGTATTTGGTTTTGTCTATATCTTCGGTTTTACTCATCCATTTTATAAACTATAAAATGTGTTGGATTTGTGATGATGTAGGGAATGAAAAAAGGGAAGAAATAAGTGATTAAAATTATGATAAAAATAATGTTCACCAAAATGTATCATTAAGGTGAAGCCAATGTGAAGATAAATACTAACACAAAAATAAGCAAAAATGGAAATGTGAAGACAATCCAACTAGTGGTGGGGTAAAATTCATGTTGGGTTCATAGAATGTATGAAACCATAATTGCATGATGAATAATAAATTATTCCTAGATCAGATAAGATAGAGCACACCTATACTTATAATTGGGTATACACTTGTTAAGTGAGAGCATGACCAATGTGCGGATCCACTAGACCCGATTAGGGGATCACTTGTATCAATTGGCACAACACATCATGCTAGGAAGGGTTCCAAATCCTACAATCTAACACAATTACATAACAATCATAAAAGAGTCATATGATTTGATGTTTACTTATGTAATAAACAAGAAATTAAACTATTCTAATAACAAGAAAAGTAAACTAATAAAGTGCACACCAAAGCTTGTGGCACAAAGTGGGGGGTTAGATACAAAGTAATAAAATATGTATAGGGAACTTAAAATAAAGTAAGTATGAGTAACACCCTAGTACATATAATATGAAGAGAAATATTATTTGAGCCAACACTTATGCTACTTTTATCTACTAAAAGAGAGGAGGAAAAAGATAAAATATACTTACCTGAATGTGAACCCATCATGATTCAATCTCTCCCTTGGCCAATGGGACTTTGCAAGAGGTTGTTATGGTTTGTAAGGATTATTTTTTAAGGCCAAATAATCCAAGCCCTATCCACAAGACTAGATTCTCCAAATAAGAAACCTAAGCTAAGACTCCCAAATTAGAATGGTGGAAGAGTAGATTGTGAAGAAGCATCAGTGAGTAATAACTCTTTATTGAATAGTTTTATAAATGACCTAAATGATCTTGTATATATAGGATTATCTTACCAAATAATAATTTAGACATGTCGTCTATGCTAGATTTATCGGGTTGACTAATACATTCTCAAGTTAATTCCTAAAGTTTGTGCTAGGTTAACTGAAATACAAATGAGTCAAAAGAGCTAAAGTGACCCCAGAATACATTAGGTCAACCAGGTTGACCTAGTGTAATTAATAGGTAAAAAGGGTGTAAATCAAGGAGAAGAAGGATAAAAAGAGGAAAATACCAGAGGAATGTGCAATGAAGGAGAAATAGCTTAGGGAAAGGTTTTAAGATCTAAATAGATTGAGAATAATGTGGAAATAAGGGACAATAATCCTATAAAGCACCAAAGGTTTTCCCACCCCTTTCTCAGTGCACCCCTTAAGGCATGCACTTAGAGAGATTGAGTCACAACAAGTTCTTACAAGATATAAATCATCAATATTTGATAAAATTTAAAAATATTATGTGTATATAGTAGGCTCCATGGAGGTACTATCTATAACCATCCTTACTTTGATAAAATAATTAAAACCTTATCATACTCATCAACAAACTTGAGCAATGGCCTTCATTACATACTCCGCTTCAGTTGCATCAAGTCTAGTATGGGATAGTGATTGGAGTGGATGTGTGAAGTGAATTAGTGGTGAATCCACCTTGAAGATATCATTATAAAATTTGAGAATATTAATTTTCCTTTCTCACTTATGATCAAAACCCTAACCTTGCTCTTAAAACTCAATCACTAAAGAGTTATAAATTCTATTGTACAAACTAGGATAGTCCAAGTGTGGGAGAATATGGGGTGAAGATCTTGAGAAAGCACAAGATATCACACCTACTATTCAATTCTTGAATTGATATTACATTCACCCTTCCACTATTTTCTCATCTTCACCTAAAATAACACCCTTTGGATTATTTTCATGGTGACTATTGTAGATGGTGTCAAACCTCTATACAAAAAGACAAGAGGCATTGATTTGTCTTAAAGATGAAGGGATGGCCTTCAAACTTGCTTGAATATCTTTGGCAACCCAAACCTAAATTATAAAATCACATTCACCATTATGAGGTTTATTGGAGATAAGAAACCAAATTACCTTAAAATTCCCAAAATTACCTTAATTTCTACTAACAAGGTAAACTAGAATTGTTATTAGGCCACTTAACTTAGATTTCATGATTGCATTCATTTGGGTTTCCTGATATATTGGCCTATTTAGTTGAACTCACCTAGTTACCATTATATCTTACCCATGTATAACTTCTTAGACAATCTCAAATACCATGCTTCTTGAGGTAGAAATCATGACTATCGTAGGTGCTTATTTAGACTAATTTTAACTTATTATCCATCTATCTAGTCCACCAACTACTTTAAACCATATGGAGCTCCATGGGGTTGCCAATTGTGTTCATGTTTCATGTAGGTGTTTCTAAAGGATATAAATCTCCATGATTCCTTTAATGTCCTCTCCATCTATCTCATATTACCCTTTACCATTTAATTCATGCCTCTTTTTGAGCTCTTAAGGGACTTGACTAAGTTTTCATTATTGATGAGGTGATGAGTCCTCTTGGTTTTTCCATTTATGCCTCTCATTATTGAATTTATTTATGTGA
The DNA here is from genome assembly GCA_037957365.1 of Torreya grandis. Taxonomy (NCBI): domain Eukaryota; kingdom Viridiplantae; phylum Streptophyta; class Pinopsida; order Cupressales; family Taxaceae; genus Torreya; species Torreya grandis. The sequence goes on from JARHVA010006332.1 coordinate 66,489, forward strand.
AATTGGAAGACATTCCACATTAATTGGCAAAAAATTATCACTTTTGGAGGCACTCGGGCCCTTCAACATAGTGAAACCTCTGTTCATGATGACTAGTATAGTGAGATGCAGATTAACTTCATAGAGAGATATGGAGGTTATTGTACTTGTTGATGAATGGAATAATGTCTCTATGAGGTAGATAAGACATGAAATATGTTAAGGTACTAATCAAACACTAAAAACATCATATCCCTTTTCCATTAAATGCATCAAAATCCTACAACTTAAGAAATTTGTCCATGCTCTAAAAATATATGAAAACTTGGAGTTTTATTGATCTTAACACTCCCACATGTTTAACCAAGGGTTTTAGTGAGGGAGGTTATCTATGAGGTATTTATTAACACACAAACATCATTTATTGCATAAATACTTCAAAATTAGACCAAAACTATTACAATCCTTAACCCCTACACAAATGGACAAGCTCATGGGAGTGGTCAGATTATCAACAATTTTTCATAAAGAATTGGAGATGGATTTGTATAAAAATTACATTTATGAGATATTAATTATACCCCATTTATTCTCCTAATTTTTTTATCTTGATATTCTCTCTCATATCCATACTAAATGAAAACTTGAGGTGTTATACAAGCTAGCCAAGGAGAGCAATAGGAGAATACGATAGGTTTTTGAATTATTATGGATTTATAAATCCTCTTAAGACTATATACATACATGGGATCATATATAATAAATCTCCTACAAGTACATCCATACAAACTTGAAAATACCTGATTTCGGCTTGAAACTACCACATTTACCTTAAAGATTGATGGAGAATGGATGCCAAGTGTTGCCATAGATGGTAAATGAGTGTAAAAACTTGGAGTATTATTTTAAATAATTTATTTTCCCTCCAACATGCCACTTAATTCAATAACCTCCTTGTGAGTGTCATAAAAAGGGATTAAAACACATAAAATGAGATGTATGTTATAAATTTGACCTTTTTCACCTTTTGTGAAGGGGTATGGACTATAGGGAGTATTTAATGAATTTAAAATTGCATTACATGATCTAAAATACCCCTTATACTGATTTTATGACTTGAACCTCTTGATCAACTTTCACAAATTTCTAGAATAACATTATATTTTGAAATGACATTTACCTTAAATTTTTCAAATAAACCTTAAATAATGATAATAAGTGTAAAATGGCCATTTAAAGGACATATAAAGGCATTTAAATACTAGGAAACTTATGAGAAGGTCTTTTTTTTAATATAGGGTTGATCATTTTGACCCAAGGGTCAAAATTAGTCAACATTTTTGGTGACTCCCAAGGGTGACTAGCCTACCAGTCAAGAGAACCTAGTGCTCAAGTATGAATCATGACTTAAAATACCATAATAATGGACTACCTAATTGATATATTACTCAAGGAAACTTCTTGGACTACAATAACAACAAGACACATAAATCAAATAATACTTACTCCTAAGAGACACACCTAAAAAGACACAGAAACAATAAAGGAGAACAAACTATAATCTTGTGTACCAAAATTCTTAGAATTAAGATAACCAACCCAAGTAAATAGTATATACAACTAACCTCAATGGACCTTATCCCTCTTGTATCAAAGGGGAAATTTTTTGGGACTCTCCTCTTATATGGTAGGTAATGATGTGAAACAAGTAGCTCCATGAATGGGAAACTTGATGGATCAGTATTCTTATTAACCAACTCACTCATGATTCTCTCAATTTCCATATTAGATGAAAGTAGATGGCCTATGAGCACATACAGACTTTGTGTATCAAATTTTACCTCTTGTTGCTCCTAAATGCTTTTGACCTCCTGAAAAGAGCTAGTGTACATTGGGACTTCATCATGCTAGTCATCTCTTAGATCTAAAAGATTAGATACCATTAGGCTTTCATACTGAATCATATAGGTAAGATCATCCTTAAGGACTTTAGTTACTAATAAAATTTCATCTACAAGTTTCCTTGTTGGCACAAAGTGTTAAGGTATGATTCTTAGTGTTGGTTTTAAGGTATTGATGTTGTCATTGATGTCAAAGTTAAGTTTAATGTCCTTCATGTCAAAAGTTAGAATTAATATCATGATTGATAAAGTTATGTGTGACAAATAATCTTGGTCTCTCTATTGAGAGAAAATTTCAAGGAAACCATGTACTTTTTCTTAGGATTAATGATATTCTAAGATCAAATTCAAGATACAAGGGAAACATCTTGATTGAGCTCTAAGTACTAAGGTATAGACAAGGTAAGCACATGGGTGATTTGGAGATCATCTACAAGGGATAAAAACTAAAAGGTCTCAATTATTCTTCAAAACATATGCACAATGTAGATCTCATCGAGAGTTTTTTGGCACATTTTTTTGTTTGAAAAATGAAGTTTCTATGCAAAAGTTATGATTGGTCAAAGTTTGTCAAAAGTTAATAGGATGGGTCAACATTGGTCAACACTAGTCAAACTTAGTCAACAATAATTAAATGTGGAACAATATGATATGGACACATGACACACATTGGTATTAACATGTGACACAACTACAAGCCTCCACATGACACATCTAAGTGGTAAGGTAAAACCACTTTACATGGGATAAAGTTTATTATTTAAAAAATATATATTTATCTCACATCGCAACAATGTGGGATAAAAAGGACTTTGATCTAATATTAAAAAATATATATTTTACACACTTATGTGGATATAAACAAAATATATCCTTTTAATAAGGCATGGAGATATGACAATCTTTACTCCCACAAATATGGTATTTCATTTTAATGCCCACACCAAAGACCAACATGGAAGGATTTAATTAAAATGATTAAATTAGAAAACCTATGATAATATTTATTCCCACAAAAATGGGATATTAAATGGCATGATGGAAGTTTCGATACCAAAGGAGGGAAAATCCTTAATAAGGATTAAGAAGACTACTTGGAAAATAAACATGCAAGATAAGACATGGGCATTAAAACATGGATTATTCAATGTTATTTTTAATGTAATGTTTTATTAAAACATGAAAAGGCTTAAAATAAATAATAAAATGATGGCTATGTAAAATCCTTATTTATTTTATGAAATCCCATAGATTTGAGATATATTCATGTAAAGGCTAAATTAAAGCCTTAATTTTTTTTTTAAAACCCATTTATATGGGATATTCATGTAATAGGGATTTTAATCCTACAAACTATGTAAGATTGGGGATAATTATAAATCCTTTTGTAATTAGATAAAAAGCTTAAGCAAAGGATTAGACTTGGGATGGATAAGGCAAATATCCATGATTTTTAGGTTTTTTAAAGATATATAAACCCATGACCCCCATTGGAAAATTCATTCAAAAGCATTCTAAGTTCTCAAAGCACTCATTTGAGAATAACAAGAAGTGAAGAAGAGTTTATCAGAAGTAACTCAATACAGAGTGGAGATTTTATGGAAACCATATTTTGCAAGACTTTCTCAAGTCAAGACAATTTCTTGGTAGCCCATTCTAGGAGCACATTCTGATGTAAGAATTAAATTTCTTTTGACATCATTTATATATTGGTTCATGTTTTATTGAACCCAAAGATGTATCCCCTAAAAAGTTGAACTCTATTATCAAGTGTAAGTGTATTATTTGTATTTGAAAATTTATTTATTATTCATTTGAACCATTAAATTATTGATTTTAAATTAATATGCCAATTTTCATGTAATTTTATGGGAAATTGAAAAATTGTTCCTTATCCATAAAAATGGATTAAATTGGTTAAAATTTTCAAGTAGTATTTTTGGATCAAGTTTTAATTAACGAGTATCCATTTTTAAATATTTTTTAAAGTGGGCTCACTTATTATTTATTTATAAATTTTGGTATTAGAGCTAAGTTGGTGTAATTGTGATTTTACTCACATACTATGAAATATAATGGATATAATGTTATATCAATTTCATCTATTACTGAATACCATTATCGCTACATTAATGTAATAGTTATAATGACAAGAACAAAGATAATAAGTTGAAAAAGGAAGATAGGATTTGTAGATCAAGAAACTGATCCAAAACTCAAAAGCTTTGGTTGAAAGATAATTCAAGAAACAATAACAATACAATAACAATAATGCTATCTCTGAAAAATGATGTTTTATTCATCAAATTTGCAGACCTAAACATATGCCTATCTCTGAGAAGAGATGTCTAATTTCCATTTTGAGTTACATATTTAGTTATACATGTTTTGAAGGTATGAGGAGGATTTGGAAGGTTACCAATATTGAGGTAGATTAAGTGGTTTAACTTCCATGATTTACAACAATACAAAATTCAAAGAATTACTATTTTTAGAAACTTACTATTTTTAGACCACTACGAAAATTGAAATTTGGGGCAGTTCCATCTATTTTTCAAGGGTCAAAACCCACTAAGAAAATATTTGTGATATATTAAGACAATACCTTCATTGTTATCTTTCCAATGGTTCAAATGGGGAGTCAAATGGAGCTATGGTGAAAAAGTTATGGCTCCTAGAAGTTCTGCCACCAATTGGGGTAAAACCCTCACCCGAATTGTTTCTTGAAATGTTGCTCAGATCATTCCTCCCTCCTTGAGAATAAATGGTCCCCATTGCATCAATATTTGTTATCAAGTGTGATAATTGTGTTTTGATTTGATTCCTGATGCATACTTAGAATGGACTATGATTTGTGGAGCTGTACTTTGTGGAGTTGTGTAGGGTTTGATTATTCACTATTTTTGTCTAACCATTAATATATGGATGGAATGTTGTGAAATTCCTTAGATTTTTATCTATTGGCTTCTATTGTTGTATTTTTTATGTAGTCAGGGCTGCAACATCGACCCTTTTGGATTCTTGTGGCTTGACCACCATGAGAACAAACTTCTTGGCATTAATCAGGGAGATAGATGTAGAAGGTGGTACCTCTAGTACACTATAGCATCATGTTCCAAGAGTGAGAGTGATCCTTAAAGTTCCTAATTCAGAGATGCCATGTTGATCATATATGAAAGGCTGACTAAATAGTATATCACAAACATTTAGATTGATCACATCACATAAGACCTCATCTTTGAAAGGTTTTATTGCATATGGGAGAAGTCATTGGTAGGTGACATGAAGGTTTCTCCCTGGAATCAACCATCCAATACTATATGGCTTTAGGAGAGGCTTCATGGATAAATTTAGGATTTTCATAACATTAGCAAAGATTAAATTCTTTTGAATCCCACTATCCAAAATGAAATGTAAAGACTTAACTTTCACCCATAACTTAGAATGAAACAACCGTTCCTTGTCATCTAGCCTCTCCTCATGGGTTTGTGAAGAAGAAATGATGGAATCAAGCTCAAAATATAAAATCTCTTCATAATCCTCTTCAACTATAGGTTGTGTATGAGGTAGAGTAGTAGATGTTGAGGATTGTGACTCAAAAAGTAGGGACTTGATGGCTCAACATTCTTCTTTGGAGTGAGTTTTAGATTTGTGATTATCACACCACTTCCTAGTCTTTCATTCCTTTTGCTTCCAATTTTGGCCTCATATTTTACCTTCTTTATCACTTTTCCATTTTGAAGGTTAACTCTGCATATTCATTATTCCATGCTTCTACTCAATCTTCACTATAAACTTGTAAACCTCACCAAGTGTTTCCAAATTGAAGAGTTCCATTTATCCCCATATGTACCATTGTAGTCCACCATGATATTTGAGAACCTTATGTTTCTCAATTTCTTGGATGCCCAATGTCATAGATAGAGAATGAAAAATGTCAATGTAATCTTGAACAGACTATTCCTTACTTGGCAAAGTTGTTGCCACTCTATATACAGATTATCATATGCTCCAATGGGTTAGTATTCTTCCTTTATAGCTTCTATGAAATCATCAAAAGTAGGTTATAGCTCAAGTCCAATATCATCCACACTGAACATCTTTTTGTACACTTCTAACTAATTTTTGATAGGCAATGATGCTTTCAAAAGAGCAAAAGTGATATTCTCTTTATCGGTGAATTTGTTTAGAAAAAAATAAGATGAGAATTTATCCAACCAATTTTCACTATATCATCATTGTTTTTTCCTTCAAATTTAGGGATATCAAAATTCACCTAAACTTTGAAGGGTGTTAGAGCACTAAAAAATTTGGGGTTGCAGATAAGGAGCCAAAATTTTCCATCAAAATTTGTTAGAGAATTTGGTTGAATTATTGTATCATCTATGATTGTTGTTGTTGGAGGGATTCATTCACCATTTCCTTGGAGGGATTGTATGTCTTAGTGTTTTCTACCATTTGAATTCATTTGGAGTGAATAAGTGGATAGTCTATTGGTTCTATTTTCTACCAAGCTTCTTGTAATTTGACCTCATCCTTGGGATCATACACACTAAAGAAAAACCACTCTAATACCACTGATCTAAAACTCAAAATATTTGGTTGAAATATAATTCAATAAATAAGAGCAACATAATGACAATAATATTATCTCTGAGAATACATGTTTTATTCATCAAATTTGTAGACCCAAACATATGCCAATCTCTGAGAAGAGATGTCTAATTTCCATTTTAGATTAAATCTTAATTTATACATGTTTTTAAGTTATGAGGGGGATGTGGGAGGTCACCAATATTGAGGGAGATTAAGTGGTTCAACTTCCATGATTTACAACAATATAAAATTTGAGGAATTACTATTTTTAGAAACTTACTATTTTCATATTGCACTAATAAAATTGAAATTTGGGGCACTTCCATTTTTTTTGGGTATCAAAATCCATCAAAAAAATCTTGGTGCTATCTCAAAATGCTCCCCTCATTCTTAAATTTCCAATGGTTCAAACGGGGATTCAAAAAGAGATATGGTGCAAAAGTTATGGGTCCTAAAAGTTCTACCACCAATTAGGGTAAAACCATCACTCGAATTGTCACTTGAAATATTACTTAGATCATTACTCCCTCTTTGAGAATCAATGGTCCCCATTGAATCAATATTTTTCATCAAGTGTGGTAGTTTTATTTTGATTTTATTCTTGATGTATACTTGGAATAGACTATGCTTTGTGGAGCTGTACTTTATGGAGCTATGTAGGGCTTGATTGTTCACTATTTCTATCTGACCATTAATCTGTGGATGGAAGGTTGTGAAATTATTTAGCTTGTTATCTATTGAATTTTTTTGTTGTGTTGTTTGTGTAGTCATGGATTTAACATTGGCCCTTTTGGATTCTTTTGGCTTAACCACCATGAGAACAAATTTTTTGACACTAATTAGGGAGATAGATGTAGAAGGTGGTACCTCCAGTACCCTATAGCGTTATGTTCCAAAAGTGAGAGTGATCCTTTGATTTATTGATTCATAGATGCCATGTCGATCATACATGAATGGATTACTAAAGAGTACATTGTAAACATTTTAGATTTACCACATCACATAAGACCTCATCTTGGAAAGGTTTTATTACATATGAGAGATGACATTGGTGGGTGACATAGAGGTTTCTCCCTAGACTCAACGATCCAATATTATATGGATTTGGGTGAAGCTTCATGGAAAAATTTAGGCTTTTCATAATATTGGAAAAGATTAAATTATTTTGACTCAACCTATCAAGAATGAAATGTAAAGGCTTACCTTTCACCCATAACTTAGAATGAAAAAACCTTTCCTTGTCATTTGGCCTCTCCTTATGGGTCTATGATGAAGTAATGATGGAATCTAGATCAGTATCTACAATCCCTTTTTCATCCTCTTCAACTATAGGATGTGTATGAGGTAGAGAAAAATATGTTGAGGATTGTGACTCAGAAAGTAAGGACTGGATGGCTCAACATTCTACTTTAGAGTGAGTTCTAGATTTGTGATAATTTCACCACTTTCTAGTCTTCTCTTTATTGATAAATTTATTTACATAAAAATAAGATGATAATTAATCTAACCAGTTTTCTACTACAATAGCATTGATTTTTCCTTCAAATATAGGGATGTCAAAATTCACCTAAACTTTGAAGGGTGTTGGGGTACTGAAAATATGTGGGGTTATAGATAAGGAGCTAAAATTTCCCATAATTTTTTTTAGAAAAATTGGGTGAATTGTTATAGCATTTGTGCTTGATATTTTTGGAGGGCTTGATTCACCATTTACTTGAAAGTATTGGATGTCTCTATGTTTTCCACCATTTGAAGTCATTTGGAGTGAATAGGTGGATAGTCTGTTGGTTCTATTTTCCACCTAAGCTTCCTGTAATCTAACCTCATCCTCAAGATCATACACTCTAAAGACAAACTGATCTTATACCATTGATCCAAAACTAAAAATATTTGGTTGAAAGATAATTCAAGAAACAAGAAAAACATAATAAAAATAATGCTATCTCTGAGAATAGATGTTTTATTCATCAAATTTGCAGACCCAGACATATGCCTATCTCTGAGAAGAGATGTATTATTTCCATTTCAGGTTACATCTTCATTTATACATGTTTTTAAGGTATGAGGATGATTTTTTAGGTTACCAATCTCAAGGGAGATTAAGTGGTTTGACTTCCGTGATTTATAAAAATATAGAATTTGAGGAATTACTATTTTTTATAAATTTACTAGTTTTAGGTTGCATTACTAAAATTAAAATTTGGGGAACTTCCATTTTTTTATAGGATCAAAACTCACTAAGAAAATCTTAGTTCCAACTAACTATATTTCCCTCATTCTTATCTTTCCAATGGTTCAAATAGGGAGTCAAACGGAGCTATGGTGCAAAAGTTATGGCTCTAGGAAGTTTTACCACCAATTGGGGTAGAACCATCACCCGAATTTCACCTAAAATATTGCTTGGATCATTCCACCCTCCTTGAGAAGTAATGGTTCTCATTACATCAAGATTTTTCATCAAGTGTGGTAGTTGTGTTTTGATTTGATTCATGATGCATACTTAACATGGACTGTGCTTTATGGAGCTATACTTTGTGGAGCTGTGTAGGGCTTGATTGTTCACTATTTCTATCTAGCCATTAATCTATGGATGGAAGGCTATGAACTTATTTAATGTGTTATCAATTGGATTCTATTTTTGTGTTTTTTATGTATTTAGGGCTGTGACATCAGCCTTTTTTTATTTTTGTGGCTTGACCACCATGAGAATAAATTCCTTGGCACTAATTAGGGAGATAGATGTAGAAGTTGGTACTTATGGTACCCTATAGTGTCATGTTCCAAGAGTGAGGGTGATCCTTCAAGTTATTGATTCATATATTCCATGTTTATCAAACATGAATGGCTGACCAAAGAGTACATCATAAACATATAGATTGACCATATCACATAAGATCTCATCTTGTGTCATGTCCCCTTTTTCATGGACATTGACAGATTTGATGATTGGCCTATTATACGACCTTCGTAGGCTAATAGGATGGATAGAGGGTCATAATGGAGCTTGGATTGACTTTGATTCACAGGATTTCTACATTTGATGTTCATTCAAGTTATTTCAAACATATTTGGCCTGGGCTCCTACTTTTAGGGATATTTGATATGCAGCAGAGTGCCTTTATTATGGTATGGTTATGTGTGGAATCACTCCCTGATTCACAAGCTTCGATCGGTTCGTCGATCCGACATGTATTGAGGGAGATATTAATATTTGATTGATTTAATCAAATATTAATTATTTAGCCTATTTTTAATTAGAAACCCTAATTCTAATTTAAGAAACCCTAATTAGGGCAAGCACATCTTTTTGAGGGTATAAGGGTTTCTCATGGAGGCCATTGTTCAATAGCCATTGATTATTGATATTGATTTTGAGAATTTCTTCTGTGAAGACTGAGCCTAGGGTTCAAGGATTCCATTTGCATTGGAGAACGTTCCCTCTTTAGTGTGTACAATTAAGAGGCTGTGGAATATCAGCTGATCTATTGCCAAAGTGAGAGATAGCTTCATCTAGAGGTTATCACACAATTTTAGGTTTTAGAGATAACTTCACACAGAAGTTATCACAGATATTCTAGGTATTCTTTTATTCTTGTTTTGATTCAATAAATTATACAGCTAGAGATCTTCTGTGCTAGAAATGTATATTTCAGATCAGGGGTTGAAAACAGGGAAGTTGTGCTGAATTGGCGACCGTACAAAGTCTGTACAGGTCCGTACTGATCAGCTCAGGAACCAACCTCAGTAGACAGAGGGTTTTCAATGACCGACATCGGTCGACTGAAGACCGACATCGGCAGAAAGCCAACCGACAGAGACCGACGTCGGTGAGATATCGACCGACGACGACGACTGTGTGTCGACACAGAAGGGCCGAGACCTTCCAGAATTCAATTTTCGCTTCTAGTTTTGATAAGCCAAGGTTTTTAAGACTGTATTTCATATTTATATGCATGAGAAAGGACTGCAATTGCAATAGTTTAGAAGGACATGTGATAAGATTTGTAATTTGCTATTAAGAGACTATATTATTGTGATCATTCTGAATTTATTCAACCGAAGTTATATCTTGTTCAAAGTTTTGTGTTGCTATATTTCTTATTTTGGAGGGGATATTACAGTGGTATCAGAGCTCAGATCTTTGGTATCATAGTTTTGTGTCTTTCATATATCCCTGTTTGAAGGGGATATCACAGTGGTATCAGAGCTTGGGTCTTTGGTATCATAGTTTTATGTCTTTCATATATCCCTATTTGAAGGGGATATTACAGTGGTATCAGAGCATTTGTAGGAGAAAAGAAGCCCCTAAGTAAGGGACATCATAGTGGTATCAGAGCATTTGTAGGAAGAAAAGAGTCGCTAAGTAAGGGACATCACAGTGGTATCAGAGCATTTGTAGGAGAAAAGAAGCCCCTAAGTAAGGGACATCACAGTGGTATCAGAGCTAATGTCTTGCCATACTGTTGGGTAGTTTGGGTAGATTGAATTAGCAAAGTATCATGATGCCTTCATATACTCAGAAATAGTGGGACAATGATATGAAGAAGCTGGAACATAGTTTGAAGCAGTTGGATGAAACCCAGAGGAGGATGAAGGAAATTCTTTCATATCCTACATCCAAAAACAAACTCGCAAGGTATAAGACAGCGAATGATGAGTGGGACTTATTACCTCCTCATGTTCAAGAGAGGATGACCTTTGATCATTTTGTCAAGCTGAGGAGAGAGCACTATAGATCACTTAGATGAGAGAGCAGCATGTCCCATAATTATTATGATTATGAGATAGGATATAGTGAAGATGAGGATGAGTTAGATGCTTGCACTCAGAGTGTAGAGGTGTACTCAGATGTTAGTACACTAAGGGTTGATGATCTCTCAGTGATGACAGAGATTGTAGAAAAGTCCCAGGATTTGATTATTACAGATGACACTCAGGAGAATGCAGTGGACAGTTTTGAGGACTTAGTTTCACCGGTTGTTTCTCTCCGTATGGATGAGTTAGACAATGATGCTATAGTTGTTGATACTCCATCTGTTGATATGAGATTTTTCATTGATTTACAAAGTATGGATGATCATTTGTATATTGAGGTGGTTGGTGATGAGTACATGCCTACAGTTGTTGCTGAGGAACATGTTGCTGATGCTGATACACATGTTCAAAATTTGGGAGTACCTGATTCTAATGAGTTTGAGATACCAGTGGAGTCGAGTCTCCAGTTTGATTATTCTCACATGGATGATAGTGTGGTACAGTTGGTTGTGCCACCTTTACAGAGAGATCAGTTGGGGTGTTTGGGGGAGTATGTTGATGCTTCCACATATAATTTTTACTGCACTGAACCATTCATGGAGTATTTGTTGGATAGTGCAGGTGTTCGTCTGGACTCACATAAGATGATAGAAGGTATTCTTGTCCAAGGTTCTAGTGCTATTAGTAGATTGGGTGAGGAGATTTTACAAACCCTTTCTACTATGTTACCTTACAGGGATGTTGAGGTGATGTTTGTTGAGCCGAGATTGGAGCCATCCATTGAGTCCCAGTTTGGCAATAGTGAGCCAGTAGTAGAGTTTGGGGGTTCTTACCAGCATCATATGGTGAGGTATGCTCCTTATTTTTCTTTGCATTTAGAGATTAGTTTTGGTGTCAGTGACTCAGGGACCAATGATTGTCATATACACGGTCTAGTTGGGTGTGAGTATCAGTTAGATAGGGACTTCAATTTTGACAGGGTTGATATTTTAGTTGGCTTGAGTCCCTCAGAGTGGTTTCTTCTACCGGCACCTATAGTTGATCTTCAGATAGTTGTTTGGGTATCGCGTGTAGTTTTTCAGTTGCTGATTTTGATACTGTTGATGCTGTTGATGTTGATGGTTTATTCACATGGGTTGATTGGTGACATGATGGATGTTACACAACTTTTTCCTTGGGATCCAGGTGGATCAAGTAGTTCATTGTTCCGAGATTGCTTGGGGACAAGCAATTTTTGGAGGGCCGAAATGTCATGTCCCCTTTTTCATGGACATTGACAGATTTGATGATTGGCCTATTATACGACCTTCGTAGGCTAATAGGATGGATAGAGGGTCATAATGGAGCTTGGATTAACTTTGATTCATAGGATTTCTACATTTGATGTTCATTCAGGTTATTTCAGACATATTTGGCCTAGGCTCCTACTTTTAGGGATATTTGATATGCAGTAGAGTGCCTTTATTATGGTATGGTTATGTGTGGAATCACTCCCTGATTCACAAGCTTCGATCGGTTCGTCGATCCGACATGTATTGAGGGAGATATTAATATTTGATTGATTTAATCAAATATTAATTATTTAGCCTATTTTTAATTAGAAACCCTAATTCTAATTTAAGAAACCCTAATTAGGGCAAGCACATCTTTTTGAGGGTATAAGGGTTTCTCATGGAGGCCATTGTTCAATAGCCATTGATTATTGATATTGATTTTGAGAATTTCTTCTGTGAAGACTGAGCCTAGGGTTCAAGGATTCCATTTGCATTGGAGAACGTTCCCTCTTTAGTGTGTACAATTAAGAGGCTGTGGAATATCAGCTGATCTATTGCCAAAGTGAGAGATAGCTTCATCTAGAGGTTATCACACAATTTTAGGTTTTAGAGATAACTTCACACAGAAGTTATCACAGATATTCTAGGTATTCTTTTATTCTTGTTTTGATTCAATAAATTATACAGCTAGAGATCTTCTGTGCTAGAAATGTATATTTCAGATCAGGGGTTGAAAATAGGGAAGTTGTGCTTAATTAGCAATCGTACAAAGTCCATACAGGTCCGTACTGATCAGCTCAGGAACTGACCTCGACAGACAGAGGGTTTTCAGTGACCGACATTGGTCGACTGAAGACCAACGTCGGTAGAAAGCTGACCGACAGAGACCGACGTCGGTGAGATATCGACTGACGACGGCGACTGTGTGTCGACACAGAAGGGCTGAGACCTTCCAGAATTCAATTTTCACTTCCAGTTTTGATAAGCCAAGGTTTTAAAGACTGTATTTCATATTTATATGCATGAGAAAGGACTGCAATTGCAATAGTTTAGAAGGACAAGTGATAAGATTTGTAATTTGCTATTAAAAGACTATATTATTGTGATCATTCTGAATTTATTCAACCGAAGTTATATCTTGTTCAAAGTTTTTTGTGTTGCTATATTTCCTATTTTGGAGGGGATATTACAGTGGTATCAGAGCTCAAATCTTTGGTATCATAGTTTTGTGTCTTTCATATATCCCTGTTTGAAGGGGATATCACAGTGGTATTAGAGCTTGGGTCTTTGGTATCATAGTTTTGTGTCTTTCATATATCCCTATTTGAAGGGGATATTACAGTGGTATCAGAGCATTTGTAGGAGAAAAGAAGCCCCTAAGTAAGGGACATCGTAGTGGTATCAGAGCATTTGTAGGAAGAAAAGAGCCCCTAAGTAAGGGACATCATAGTGGTATCAGAGCATTTGTAGGAGAAAAGAAGCCCCTAAGTAAGGGACATCACATCTTGGAAAGGTTTTATTACATATGAGAGAAGACATTGGTGGGTGACATGGATGTTTCTGTCTGGACTCAACCATCCAATACTATATGGATTTTGGTGAGGCTTCATGGACAAATTTAGGCTTTTTACAACATTAGTAGAGATTAAATTCTTTTGACTCCCATTATCAAGAATGAAATGTAAAGGCTTACCTTTCACTCATAACATAGAATGAAACAACCTTTACTTGTCATTTGGCCTCTCATCATGGGTATATGATGAAGCAATGATGGCATTAGGCTTATCATCTACAATATCTTCTTCATCATCTTCAACTACAGGTTGTGTATGAGATTGAGCATTAGATGTTGAGGATTGTGACTCAAAAGTAAGGACTTAATAGCTCAACATTCTTCTTTGGAGTGAGTTCCAAATTTGTGATAATCACACCACTTTCCAGTCTTTCATTCCTTTTACTTCCAATTTTGGTCTCATTTTTGACTTGCGTTATCACTTTTCCATTTTGAAAGTTGACTCCTCATATTCATTCTTCCATGCTTCTTCTCAATCTTCACTACGAACTTGTATGCCTCACCAAGGGTTCCCAACTTGAAGAGTTCCATTTCTCCCCATGTGTACCATTGTAGTCTTCCATGATATTTGAGAACCTTGTTTTTTTTAGTTTCTTAGATTCCCAATCTCATAGATAGAGAATGAAAATTGTCAGTGTGATCTTGAACAAACAATTCCTTACCTTGGTGAAGTTGTTTCCACTCTATATATAGATCATCATATGCTTCAATGGGGTAGTATTATTCCTTTACATCTTCTATGAAACCATCCCAAGTAGGTTCTACCTAAAGGCCAATATCATCCATACTGAATCTCTTTTTGTACATGTACATTTCCCACCAATTGTTGATAGGTAATGATGATTTTAAAAGAGAAAAAGTGATTTTCTCTTTATCAGTAAATTTATTTATAGAGAAATAAGATGACAATTGATCCAAATAATTTTCTAATATATCATTAATGATTTTTCCTTCAAATGTATGGATATCAAAATTCACCTAAACTTTAAAGGGTGTTGGGGCACTAAAAAGATGTGGGGTTACAAACATGGAGCCAAATTTTCCCATTAGAATTTGTTGGATATTTTGGGCAAATTATTGTAACATATCTGCTTGCTATTATTGGAGGGATTTATTCACAATTTCCTTGAAAGGGTCATATGTGCTGGTTTTGTCTACCATTTGAAGCCATTTGGAGAGAATAGGTAGATAGTTTGTTGGTTCTATTTTTCACCCATGTTTCCTATAATTTGACCTCATCTTTAAGATCATACACTCTAAAGATAAACTAATTTGATACCACTAATACAAAACTCAAAATCTTTTGTTGAAATATAATTCAAGAAATAAGAACAAGACAATAATAATAATGCTATCTCTAAGAAGAGATTTTTTATTCATCAAGTTTGTAGACCTAAACATATGCCTATCTCTCAAAATATATGTCTAATTTATATTTTAGGTTACATATTAATTTATACATGATTTTAAGGTATGAGGGGGATGTGGAAGGTCACCAATATTGAGGGATATTAAGTGGTTCAACTTCCATGATTTACAACAATGCATAACTTGAGGAATTACTATTTTTAGAAACTTACTAGTTTTAGATTTTATTACTAAAATTGAAATTTGGGGAACTTTCATTTATTTTTAGAGGTTAAAAACCCACTAATTGAATATTAGTGTCATCTCAATATTTTCCCTTCATTCTTAGCTTTTCAATGGTTTAAATGGGGAGTCAAACGGAGATATGGTGCAAAAGTTATGGCTCTCAGAAGTTTTACAACCAATTGGGGTAGAACCATCACCTAAATTATCACCTAAAATGTTGCTCAGATAATTCCTCCCTAATTTAGAAGCAATGGTCCCCATTTCATTAATATTTTTCGTCACATGTGGCAATTATGTTTTGATTTGATTCTTGATGCATACTTGGAATGGACTGTGCTTTGTGAAGCTATACTTTGTGGAGCTGTGTAGGGCTTGATTGTTCACTATTTTGTCTAACCATTAATTTGAGTATGGAAGGATATGAACTTATTTATCTTGTTATCTATTGGCTTCTAATATTGTGTTGTTTGTGTAGTCATGGCTACAACATCATCCCTTTTAGATTCTTGTGGCTTGACCACCATGAGAACAAATTTCTTGGCACTAATCAGGGGGATAAATGTAGAAGGTGGTACCTTTGGTACCCTATATAATCCTATTCCAAGAGTGAGAGTGATCCTTAAAGTTATTCAATCATATATTCCATGTCGATCATACATGAATGGCTAACCAAAGAGTACGTTGTAAACATCTAGATTGACCACATCATATAAGACCTCATCTTGAAAAGGTTTTATTACATATGAGAGAAGATATTGGTGGGTGACATAGAGGTTTCTCCCTAGACTTAACCATCTAATATTTTATGGATTTGGGTGAGGCTTTGTGGAAAAATTTATGCTTTTCACAATACTAGCAAAGATTAAATTATTTTGACTCCCACTATCAAGAATTAAATGCAAAGTCTTATCTTTCACCAATAACTTAGAATGAAATAACCTTTCCTTGTCATTTGGCCTTTCCTCATGGGTCTATGATGAGGAAATTATGGCATCATGCTCAACATATATAATCTCTTATTCATCTTCTTCAACTGTAGATTGTGTATCAAGTAGAGTAGTAGATGTTGAGGATTGTGACTCAGAAAGTAGGGACATGATGGATCAACATTCTTCTTTGGAGTGAGTTCCAGATTTGTGATAATCACACCACTTCACAATCTTTCTTTCCTTTTCCTTCTAATTTTGGCCTCATGTTTGACCTTTTTATCACTTTTCTATTTTGAATGTTGTCTCTTCATATTCATTCTTTCATGCTTCTACTCAATCTTCACTATGAACTTGGATGCCTCACCGAGGGTTTCCAAATTGAAGAGTCCCATTTCTTCCTATATGTACCACTGTAGTCTACCACAATATTTGAGAACCTTTTGTTTCTCACTTTCTTGGATGCCCAATCTCACAGATAGAGAATGAAAAATGTTAGTGTAATCTTGAATAGACTATTCTTTACCTTGGCAAAGTTATTTCCACTCTATATACAAATCATCAAATGCTCCAATGGGGTAGTATTCTTCCTTTATAGATTATATCAATTTATCCTAGGTAGGTTCTTCCTCAAGGATAATATTATCCATATTGAATCTCTTTTTGTACACTTCCCACCAATTTTTGATAGGTAATGATGCTTTTATAAAAATAAAAGTGATCTTCTCTTTATCGATGAATTTATTTATAGAAAAATAAGATGATAATTGATCCAACCAATTTTATACTACATCAGTATTGATTTTGTCTTCAAATTTAGGGATATAAAAATTCTTATAAACTTTGAAGGGTGTTGGGGAATTGAAAAAGATGTGGTGTTGCAGATGAGGAGCCAAATTTTTCTATCAAAATTTGTTAGAGAATTTGTGCAAATTGTTGTTGCATTTTTGCTTACTATTGTTAGAGGGATTCATTCACCATTTCCTTGAAAGGATCAGATGTCTCGGTGTTGTTTTCCATTTGAAGTCATTTAGAGTGAATAGGTGGATAGTCTATTGGTTCTATTTTCCACCCAAGCTTCTTATAATTTGACCTCATCCTCGAGATCATACACTCTAATGATAAACCACTCTGATACCACTGATTCAAAACTCAAAATATTTGGTTGAAATATAATTCAATAAATAATAATAACACAATAACAATAATTCTATCTTTGAAAATAGATGTTTTATTCATCAAATTTGTAGACCCAAACATATGTCTATCTCTGAGAAGAGATGTCTTATTTGAATTTTAGCTTACATATTTATTTATACATGTTTTTAAGGTATTAAGAGGATTTGGAATGTCACCAATATCAAAGTATATTAATTGGTTTGAATTCCATGATTTAAAACCATATAAAATTTGAGTAATTACTATTTTTATAAACTTACTATTTTTAGACTACACTAATAAAATTTGAAATTTGGGGCACTTCCTTTCATTTTTAAAGAATCAAAACTCACCAAGTACATATATATGTCATATCATGATGTTCTCCTTATTCATATCTTTCCAATGGTTCAAATGGGGAGTCAAACAGAGCTATGGTGCAAAAGTTATGGCTTCCCGAAGTTCTCCCACCAATTGGGATAGAACCATCACCCGAATTGTCTTTTGAAATATTGCTCAAATCATTCCTCCCTCCTTGAGAAGAAATGGTCCCCATTACATCAATATTTTTCATCAAGTGTGGTAGTTGTATTTTTATTTGATTCCTGATGCATACTTGGAATGGACTGTGATTTGTGGAGCTATACTTTATGGAGATGTGTAGGGCTCGATTGTTCACTATTTCTATATGATCATTAATATATGGATGGAAGGCTATGAAATTATTCAAATTTTTATCTATTATCTTCTATTATTTTTTTATTTGTGTAGTTAGGGATAAAACATCAGCCCTTTTGGATTCTTGTAGCTTGACCACCATGAGAACAAATTTCTTGGCACTAATCAGGGAGATAAATGTAGAAGGTGGTACCTTTGGTACCTTGTAGCATCAAGTTCCAAGAGTGAGAGTGATCCTTTGAGTTCTTGATTCATATATTCTATGATGATCATACATAAATATCTAACTAAAGAGTACATCACAAACATCTAAATTGACCATATCACATAAGACCTCATCTTGGAAAGGTTTTATTGCATATGAGAGAAGACATTGGTGGGTGAAATGGAGGTTTCTCCTTGAACTGAACAATCCAATACTGTATGGCTTTGGGAGAGGATTCATGGACAAATATAGGCTTTTCAAAACTTTAGTAGAGATTAAATTCTTTTGACTCCCACTATCAAGAATGAAATGCGAAGGCTTACCTTTCACCCATAACTTAGAATGAAACAACCTTTCCTTGTCATCTAGCCTCTCTTTGGGGGTCTATGATGAAGTAATGATGGCATCAAGCTCAACATCTACAATCTCTTCTTCATCCTCTTCAACTATAGGCTGTGTATGAGGTAGAGCTAGTAGATGTTGAGGATTATGACTTAGAAAGTAGGGACTTGATGGCTCAACATTCTTCTTTAGAGTGAGTTCCAAATTTGTGATAATCACACCACTTCCTAGTATTACCTTCCTTGTTCTTCTAATTTTGGCCTCATGCTTGACCTTCTTTGTCACTTTTCCATTTTTAAGGTTGACTCTTCATATTTCTTCTTCCATGCTTCTATTGAATCTTCACTATGAACTTGTATGCCTCACTAAGGGTTTCCAAATTTAAGAGTTTCATTTCTCCTTATATGTACCATTATGGTCCACCATGATATTTGAGAACCTTGTGTTTCTCACTTTCTTGGATGCCCAATCTCATAGATAGAGAATGAAAAATATCAATGTAATCTTGAATAGATTGTTCCTTACCTTGGTGAAGCTTTTGCCACTCTATATACAGATCCTAATATGTTCTAATGGGGTAGTATTCTTCTTTTATAGCTTCTATGAAATCATCCCAAGTAATTTCTACCTTAAGGCCAATATCATCCATACTGAATCTATTTTTGTACACTTCCCACCAATTTTGGATAGCCAATTATGCTTTCAAAAGAGCAAAAGTGATCTTTTCTTTGTCGATGAATTAAATAAGATGACAATTGCTCCAACCAATTTTATACTGCATCAACATTGATTTTGCCTTCATATGTAGGGATATCAAAATTCACTTGAACATTGAAGGGTGTTAAAGCACTAAACAGATGTGGGGTTGCAGATGAGGAGCTAAGATTTCCCATTAGAATTTGTTGGAGAATTTGGGTGATTTTTTGTAGCATCTATGCTTACTATTTTTGGAGGGATTCATTTACCATTTCCTTGATAGGATCAAATGTCTCAGTGTTGTCTACCATTTGAAGTCATTTGGAGTGAATAAGTGGATAGTCAATTAATTCTATTTTCCACCCAATATTCTTGTAATTTGACCTCATCCTTAGGATCATACATTCTAAATAAAAACCAATCTGATACCACTAATCCAAAACTCAAAAGCTTTTGTTGAAAGATAATTAAAGAAACAAGAATGACATAATAACAATAATTCTATCTCTGAGAAGAGATATTTTATTCATTAAATTTGTAGACCCAAACATATGCCTATCTCTAAGAAGAGATGTATGATTTCCATTTTGGGTTACATATTCAATTATACATGTTTTTAAGGTATGAGGAGGATGTGGAAGGTCACCAATATCAAGGGATATTAAGTGGTTTGACTTCCATGATTTACAACAATACATAATTTAAGGAATTACTATTTTTAGAAACTTACTATTTTTAGACTACACTACTAAAATTGAAATATGGGGCACTTCCATTTTTTTAAAAGGGTCATAACCCACTAAGAAAATCTTAGTACCATCTTAAGATGTTCCCCTTATTATTATCTTTCCAACGGTCTAAACAAGGAGTCAAACTGAGCTATGGTGCAAAAGTTATGGCTCTTAGAGGTTTTACCACCAATTGGGGTAGAACCATCACCCAAATTGTTGCCTATAAATTTTCTTGGATCATTCCTCCCTCCTTGATAAGTAATGGTCTCCATTACATCAAGATTTATCATTAAATGTGGTTGTTTTTTTATTTGATTCTTGATGCATACTTGGATTGGACTATACTTTGTGGAGCTATACTTTGTGGAGTTGTGTAGGGATCAATTATTCACTATTTCTATCTGACCATTAATCTATGGATGGAAGGATTTAAACTTATTTAGATTATTATCTATTGGATTATATTATTGTGTTTTTTGTGTATTCAGGGCTACAACATCGGCCCTTTTGGATTCTTGTGGCTTGATCACCATGAGAACAAATTTCTTGGCACTAATCAAGGAGATAGATATAGAAGGTGGTGCCTCTGGTAGCCTATAGCATTATGTTCCAAGAGTGAGAGTGATACTTCAAGTTCTTGATTCATAGATGCCATGTTGATCATATATGAATGGTTGACCAAATAGTACATTGTAAACATCTAGATTGAACACATCACATAAGACCTCATCTTAGAAAGGTTTTATTGCATATGAGGGAAGACATTGGTGGGTGACACAAAGGTTTCTCCTTGGACTCAACCATCAAATACTATATGGATTTGGGAGAGGCTTCATGGAAAAATTTAGGCTTTTCACAATATTAACAGAGATTAAATTCTTTTGACTCCTACTATCAAAAATGAAATGCAAAGGCTTACCTTTCACCCATAACTTAGAATGAAACAACCTTTGCTTATCATCTAACCTCTCCTCGTGGGTCTCTGATGAAGCAATGATGGCATCAAGCTTAGTATCTACAATCTATTCTTCATCCTCTTCAACTACAAGCTATTTATGAGGTAGAGTATCAAATGTTGAGGATTGTGACTCAGAAAGATTGAATTTCATGGCTTGACATTCTTCTTTGGAGTGAGTTCTAGATTTGTGATAATCACACCACTTCCCAGTCTTTACTTCATTTTTCTTCCAATTTTGGCATCATGTTTGACCTTCTTTGTCACTTTTCTATTTTTAAGGTTGACTCTTTATATTCATTCTTCCATGCTTCTGCTCAATCTTAACTATGAACTTGTGTGCTTCATAGAGGGTTTCCAAATTGAAGATTTTCATTTCTCCCCATATGTAACATTGTATTCTACCATGATATTTGAGAACCTTGTGTTTCTCACTTTCTTGGATGCCCAATCTCATAGATAGAGAATGAAAAATGTCATTGTAATCTTTAAAAGACTATTCCTTACCTTGGTGAAGTTGTTGCCACTCTATATATAGATCGTCATATGTTCCAATGAGGTAGTATTCTTCCCTTGTAGATTCTATGAAATCATCCCACATAGGTTCTACCTAAAGGGAAATAGCATCTATAATGAATCTCTTTTTGTATACTTCCCACCAATTTTTGATAGGCAATGATGCTTTCAATAGAGCAAAAGTGATCTTCTCTTTATCAATAAATTTTTTACAAAAAAAAAAAGTTGATAATTGATCCAACCAATTTTCTACTACATCAAAATTGATTTTGCCTTCAAATGTAGGGATATTAAAATTCACCTCAAGTTTGAAGGGTGTTGGGGCACTGAAAAGATGTGGGGTTGTAGATGAGGAACTAGAATTTCCCATCAAAATTTATTGGATAATTTGGGTGAATTATTATAACATCTATGCTTACTATTGTTAGAGGGCTTCATTCACCATTTCCTTGAAAGTAATAGATGTCTCAGTGTTGTGTACCATTTGAAGTCATTTGGAGTGAATAGGTGGATAGTCTATTGGTTTTATTTTCCACCCAAGCTTATTGTAATCTAACCTCATCCTCTAGATCAGACACTCTAAAGAAAATCTACTCTGATACCACTGATCTAAAACTCAAAATATTTGGTTGAAAGATAATTCAAGAAACAAGAACAACACAATAATAATAATGTTATCTCTGAGAAGAGACGTCTGATTTTAATTTTAGGTTACATTTTCAATTATAAATGTTTTGAAGGTATGAGGAGGATTTTTAAGGTTACCAATATCGAGAGAGATTAATTGGTTCAACTTCCATGATTTGCAACAATAAAATTTTTGAAGAATTACTATTTTTAGAAACTTACTATTTTTAGACTGCACTATTAATATTGAAATTTTGGTCACTTTCATTTATTTTCAAATGGTCAAAACACACTAATCAAAGGTCATTAACCTCTCAAGACATTCTCCTCATTCTTATCTTTGTAACATTTCAAACGGGGATTCAAATGGAGCTATGGTGCAAAAGTTATAGCTCCTGGAAGTTTTACCACCAATTGAGGTAGAACCATCTCCCAAATTATCACCTAAAATGTTGCTCAGATCATTCCTCCCTCCTTGATAAGTAATGGTCCACATTGCATCAATATTTTTTTATCACATGTGGTAGTTGTGTTTTTATTTGATTCCTGATGCATACTTGGAATGGACTGTGCTTTGTGGAGTTATACTTTATGGAGTTGTGTAGGGCTCGATTATTCCTTATTTCTATTTGACTATTAATTTTTGGATGGAATGTTGTGAACTTTTTTATCTTATTATCTATTAGATTGTGTTGTTGTGTTATTTGTGTAGTCAGGTTTACAACATTGGCCCTTTTGGATTCTTGTGGCTTGACCACCATGAGAACAAATTTATTGGCACTAATCAAGGAGATAGATGTAAAAGGTGGTACCTCTGGTACCCAATAGCATCATGTTTCAAGAGTGAGAGTGATACTTCAAGTTCTTGATTCATAGATGTCATGTCAATCATATATGAATGATTGATCAAAGAGTACATCACAAATAGTTAGATTGACCACATCACATAAGACCTCATCTTAGAAAGGTTTTATTGCATATGAGAGAAGACATTGGTGGGTGACATAGACATTTCTCCCTAGACTCAACCATCCAATATTATATGGCTTTGGGTGAGGCTTCATGTAAAAATTTAGGCTTTTCACAATATTAGCAGAGATTAAATTCTTTTGACTCCCACTATCAAAAATGAAATGTAAAGGCTTACCTTTCACCCATAACTTAGAATGAAACAACATTTCCTTGGCATCTAGCCTCTCCTCATGGGTTTGTGATGAATCAATGATGGCATCGAGATCAACATGTACAATCTCTTCTTCATCCTTTTTAACTACAAGTTGTGTATGAGGTAGAGAAGTAGATGTTGAGGATTATGACTCAAAAAGCAAGGACTTGATGGCTCAATATTCTTCTTTGGAGTGAGTTCCAAATTTTTGATAATCACACCACTTTCCAGTCTTTCCTTCCATTTGCTTCCATTTTTGGCCTCATATTTGACCTTCCTTGTCACTTTTCTATTTTGAAAGTTAACTCTTCATATGCATTCTTCCATGCTTCTGTTCAATCTTCACTATGAATTTTTATGCCTCATTAAGGGTTTCAAAATTGAAAAGTTCCATTTATCCATATATGTACCATTATATTCTACCATGATATTTGAGAACCTTGTGTTTCTCACTTTCTTGGATGCCTAATCTCATAGATAGAGAATGAAAAATGTCAGTATAATATTAAATAGACTATTCCTTACCTTGGTGAAGTTGTTGTCACTGTATATATAGATCCTCATATGATCCAATGGGGTAGCATTATTCATTTACATCTTCTATGAAATCATCCTAAGTAGGTTCTATCTCAAGGCCAATATCATCTATATTGAATCTCTTTTTGTAAATTTCACACCAATTTTTGATACGCAGTAATGCTTTCAAAAGAGCAAAAGTGATCTTCTCTTTATTGGTGAATTTATTTACAAAAAAATAAGATGAAAATTGATCCAACTAATTTTCTACCACATCAGCATTTATTTTTCCTTCAAATTTAGGGATATCAAAATTCACCTAAAATTTGAAGGGTGTTGAGGCACTAAAAAGATGTGGGGTTGCAGATGAGGAGTTAGAATTTCCCATCAAAATTTCTTGGAGAATTTTGAAAAATTATTGTAGCATCTGTGCTTGCTATTATTGGAGGGATTTATTCACCATTTCCTTTAAATAATCAAATGTATTTGTGTTATCTACCACTAAAAGTCATTTGGAGTGAATTGGTGGATAGTCTATTGGTTCTAATTCTCACCCAAGCTTCCTATAATCTCACCTCATCCATGTGATTATACACTCTAAATAAAAACTATTATAATACCACTGATCCAAAACTCAAAAGATTTGGTTGAAATATAATTCAATAAATAAGAACAACACAATAATAATAATGCTATCTCTGAGAAGAGATGTTTTATTTATCAAATTTGCAGACCAAAACATATACCTATATTTGAAAAGAGATGTATAATTTCCATTTTAGGTTACATCTTCATTTATATACATTTTGAAGGTATGAGGATGATGTGGAAGGTCACCAATATCGAGGGAGATTAAGTGGTTCAACTTCCATGATTTACAACAATACAAAATGTGAGGAATTACTATTTTTAGAAACTTACTATTTTTAGACTACATGATTAAAATTGAAATTTGGGGCACTTCCATTTATTTTTCAAGGGTAAAAACCCTCTAATCAAATATTTGTGCCATCTCAATATGTTCCCCTCATTCTTAGCTTTCTAATAGTTCAAATGATGAGTCAAATGAAACTATGGTGTAAAAGTTATGGCTCCTAAAATTTCTACCACCAATTGGGGTAGAACCATCACTTGAATTGTCACCTAAAATGTTGCTCAGATCATTCCTTCCTTCATGAGAAGTAATGGTCCTCATTGGATCAAGATTCACCATCAAGTGTGGTAGTTGTGTTTTAATTTCATTCTTGATGCATACTTGGAATAAACTATGCTTTATGGAGCTATACTTTATGGAGCTATGTAGGGCTCGATTGTTCACTATTTCTATTTGACTATTAATTTATGGATGGAAGGTTGTGAACTTCTTTATCTTGTTATCTATTGGATTCTATTATTGTGTTGTTTGTGTAGTCATGTCTACAACATCAGCCCTTTTGGATTCTTGTGGCTTAACCATAATGAGAACAAATTTCTTGGCACTAATCAAGGAGATAGATGTACAAGGTGGTACCTCTGGTACCCTATAACATCATGTTCCAAGAGTGATAGTGATCCTTTGAGTTCTTAATTCATATATTCCATGTTGATCATATATGAATGACTGACCAAAGAGTACATTGCAAACATCTAGATTAACCACATCACATAAGACCTCATCTTGGAAAGGTTTTATTGCATATGAGAGAAGACATTAGTGGGTGACATGGAGGTTTCTTCATAGACTCAACCATCCAATACTATATGTCTTTAGGTGAGGCTTCATGAACAAATTTAGGATTTTCACAACATTAGCAGAGATTAAATTCTTTTGATTCCCACTATTAACAATGAAATATAAAGGCTTACCTTCCTCCCATAACTTAGAATGAAACAAAATTTACTTATCATTTGGACTCTCCTCATGGGTTTGTGATGAAGCAATGATGGAATTGGGCTCAACATCTACAATATCTTATTCATCCTCTTCAACTACAAGCTATGTATGAGGTAGAGTAGTAGATGTTGACGATTGTGACTTAGAAAGCAAGGACTTGATGGCTTGACATTCTTCTTTGGAATGAGTTCCAGATTTGTAATAATCACACCACTTCCCAGTCTTTCCTTTCCTTTGCTTCTAATTTTGGCCTCATGTTTGACCCTTTTTGTCACTTTTCTATTTTGAAGGTTGAATCTTCATATTCATTCTTCCATGCTTCTACTCAATCTTCACTACAAACTTGTACACCTAACTGAGGGTTTACAAATTGAAGAGTTTCATTTCTCCTCATATGTACCATTTTAGTCCACCACTATATTTTAGAACCTTGTGTTTCTCACTTTCTTGGATGCCCATTCTCACAGATAGAGAATGAAAAATAATAGTGTAATCTTAAATAGTTTGTTTCTTACCTTGGAAAAGTTATTTCCATTCTATATACAAATATTCATATGCTTAAATGGGGTAGTATTCTTCCTTTATATCTTATATGAAATCATCCTAGGTAAGTTCTACTATTTCTATGCAATTTTGCTTTCACATTCAAAGGAGAGAAAATGAGAAACTTAAGAACTAGTCAAGGCTTGTATGTACCTGGATATAGTCTACGCACCGTAATCCAGACGTTGTGAGAACTCCTCTTTTGCTGTGGAAGAATGACACCTGAAAGAGATAGACACTAAAAAAATGAAGAATGTTAGTTGATAAGAGGGTGGATTTCCAAGCAAAATCTTGGTCCTAGAAGCGCTAAGGCTTCTTGGAGGATGACAATCCACTATTTAAGACAGAATATGACAAAGACAGAAAAGAGAAATAATGAAAGATGTGAAAAGAAAGAACTAAAAACAAATGCATACCTAATAGCTACAATCTGCTAAACACAGTCACTGACATCGGTGATATTAACGGTGTCAGTCAGGGAGGTCGTCGATGACGGTTAGACTGCCAACGTCAGTAGGGGAAGTGGACGAGGTCGGTCAAGGCAATTGGCCAGGGACAGGTTACAGGTCTAGTTTCTGGTCTGCATAATGGATTTGGTCTCGTCTGAGGGTCTAAGGGTCTATGAGGGATTCAAAGGGACTATTTGGGATCTAAGGGAATGAAAATCTTGTCTGGAAAAGGAGTGAGAAATAGGAAAAAGGCTTTTCGGCCTTTTTGTAAAGCAATTTAGTCAGGTTGATTAGATGAGTCTTAAGATGGTCTATAGGTCTCTGATAACTTTTGCTGAGTTGATTGGACAGAGGGTGTTGCCTAAAGAGAGACTAAGGGAGTGTCAGAGGCAAAGAAAAAGGAATAAGGGGTGAGAGAAGGCTTTTCAGCCTCTCAAAGAAGAACAGGGAAGGTTGGGTCAAGGATGTTTGGAATAGACAGAAGACAGAATAATAATATATTTGAAATGATATTAGAATGAAAAAAGTACAAATACTTAGCTGTGATATGAATTGGCAAAGGTGCAAAAGCTGTGTTTCAGTTGTCACTGGTGATGGAGATATCATGCAATTCCTGTGCAAAATGTTTGATGCAAGACCTCAGTGCCTAAAAAGTGCTACCAAGAATGTTGATCCCTGCAAGAACACCAAGAAGCCTAGAACACTGAAAAGTAGAAGCTCGAGAACTTTGTTTTGCCAGAAGAGGATCCGAGAGTCAAAGGGTCAAAAAAATTTAGTTAAGTATAACCGATGTCGGTGATTCCACTGGCATCGGCCGACATTTGACCGACGTCGGTGGGTGTAGAATGGGCAAAAAGAGCCACCAAGCCCATTTTTCATCTGCCAAGTGCACTATCCATTGGAGAATGTCAAAGGTTGGGCTAAATACGTACGAGAGTTGGTTAGGCGGTTAGAGATAAGTAAGAATAGGTCTTGGGTGAGTCATAAGATGGGAATTAGTCTAAGGTGAGGTGTCCTAGGTGAGGTGTCATGGGTGATGTGTCCAAGGAGGGGGGTTAATTCAAAATAAGTTTATTATTTTAAATTAGTAATTGCATGTTTTAGGAATGGGTTAGGAATGGACCAAGGGGGAAGGTGACCAAGGGTTAGACACTATTTAGGTGTCTACATTTGCCCCTTTTTGTCTTGTTGGTTGCTCTAAACGAACTGCAAGACAAAATAGGAGTCGGTTGCCCCAAGTATGGGATAAGGTTGATTTCATCTTGTTGGTTGTTCAAGTGAACTACAAGACAAAAATAGGCGAGGGTTGGTTGCCCTGATTATGGATGAGGTATCCCCCCTCAAAGCAGTAGATGAGATAAGGGAATCTAGAATCAGGTGCTGATTTGACAGAGAGTGGATGAAAAGGGTGAAGATAGAGTGAGAATGCTGTAAAAGTTGTGATTGCATGTACACCACTTCATGAGGATGGGCAGGTCAAATTGTCACAGGTCGAGGGTCAAGGAGTGCCAAAATTGAAATAACCGGGCCCCAGCATTTAGTCATCTGTTGATTGGGTTATTCAATCTAAGCTGAAGCTCTAATGGTCGTCATATTCTAGGTATCCTAGGCTTAGGAAGTGCTCCCAAAAACATGAAAAAGTCACAAGTAGTGCGGATCAACTGGCTTGCGATCCTATACTTGTGAAGGTCAAAAAGTGTGTGCACAATTTTGCTAACCAATCATGAGGTAGCATACATGCAAAAACAACCAAGGCAAAATCACTTTGGAAGTAGTCATGATTAGAGGAGATGGATATGATCTCTAAGGTCTAGTGGTCGATGGATGGATGCAAAAGTGATCTTAAGTGTGCCCTAGGGGGCCAAAATGACATGGTCTGGAGGACTGACTGATTGGGGGCATGATTTTGGGGCAACGAAGAAAAAAGGAGGTTGGAAGGATGCTGACGTCAGTGACAAAAACTGACGTCAATAGCCAAAAAGTGTTGACGTTGGTAGAGTTCGGTCAACGTCGATAGATTAGGGCACACTGATGCTGACATCGGTGGCCTACCAAATCTGACAAAACTGGATTGGCAGCCCACCAAAAGTCATTTGTGATTATTTAACTGAGAGAAAAAAGTTTCTCTAGATTTTGAGGAGTGAAAGTGACTGATAGTGAGCGAATTAGAGGTGTGAGGTGGTAGAGTGAGATTGGTGGAGAGAGGGAGTAAATTGGAGTTTGATTGGAGGTTGAAGAATCAGTGGTGGGCTAATAGGAGTTTGAGGTAGAAGTGATGGCAGAGGGCAGTAGAGGACCCGCGGGAGGTCCACCACCAGTGGCACCCATTGTGCCACCATGCTGGTGACACCGAGATGAGGTAAAAGGGTTTCTACGCCCCATTGAGTTAAATTTTTGTTTGTGTTTGTGTTTTGCATTTTTGGTTGATACCGGTAGAAAATGAGGGGGAAGGGTAGCTAGGAGGGTGAGGAATAGATCTAGGAGAGGATAGGAGTCTTTGGGAGGGTTTTGGGTGGTGTAGGGAGGATAAAAAGGGAAGCCCTGATTTTTAGGGCTCACCCCATTCGGTCCTAGGGCCAAACCAGTCGCTGACATCGGCGATTCCACCAGCGTCAGCCAACCAGTGATCGACGTCGGTCACTAGCCTGGCGATGTTGGTCACTAAGTAATTGACGTCGGTTAGGTGAGTGCCATCATTGACATGCTAATCGATGTCAGTTGGCTGCCTAGTCAAAAGAGGAATAAAAAATGTTTAAGTCGAGGGGTCAAATTTATGCCAAGGACTTCATGGGTGTTGGGTTAGGCATAGATAGTAAAAGAGGGAAAGATTTTAACATGAGATTGACTTGGGTGGATGCAGGCGAGGCTGACTTTGATGTTGCGAGATTGCCTCCTGACATTGTTGATGCAGATGCATGGAGGGGTGACAGTTGATGAGTGAGCGCATATGAGTGCAGTTGGACTCGGTGGGCTATGATGCTACTGTAGAGTGGCACGGGATGCGAGTTTGATGGTGGTGTTGATCAAGCGGTGGGATCATTCTACCAACACCTTTCACCTACCCACGGGAGAGATGACGGTCACAGTCGAGGATGTGTACCAAATTTTGTAGCTACCAGTACACAGAGTAGACCTTTATGCCTACTTGAGAGAGGTACACAACATTCACATGGTTACACTGTTTGGAGAGCACGTCATAGAGATGAGCTACCACTCAGTGAGATTTGCATATGAGCCTTTATACATTGCAGATGAGGATGCACATCGGCTAGCAGTGTTGATGATGATAGGCATCACGGTGTACGCATTGCCAGATGCAGAGGGTGGCAGGTTTCCAATCGCTATGACTAGAGTTTTACTAGATATGTTAGAGCAGCGGACAGTGTTCACCTGGGCACCATTTTTTTTGGCCCAGGTGTATAGAGATTTGTGGGGTATCAGTCGATGGTGATGATACAGCTTGTGCATAGGCACCTATTACATTGCTGGGCCTATGAGCATATAGTGGTTGCCCATCCTCTTAGCCTCCCAATGGCGATTTTGGCTGGCTTTAGAGTCGAATTTAGGTGGTGGCATGAGGTGATGGCATAGATGCAGGTAGATGGAGTGGTCAGAGACATTGACCACTATAGAGGGGTACTAGAGGCCCTAATTCCTGTAGACATCATTTAGAGACCATACTTGGTTTATCCAGTGTTTAGAGACTAGGGAGAGCAGCTGGTTGGTGTGCAGAGCCTGAGATGGGTCAGGGGTAGGCAAGCCGGTGAGCTCTAGAGAGTATCAACAGAGAGAGTGCGGTGCCAGTACGGGCTACTACAGGATGTACCACCTGTGTTCCCACTGTATAGACAAGATGACATTGAGGCGCCACTCCCACTACTAGAGGAGACAGAGGGCCCAGATTTTGAGGAGTTGCCAGTAGGACCTGGGGTGGCTGACCCAAGTTATACAGAGGCATATACAGCATGGTGGGTAGGGTAGTACATAGGTTTATAGGTAGGGTTGCAGCCAGATCCACAGGCCATTACCAAGGAGCGAGATATAGCCCGCGAGGAGAGGGACACTATGCGGCAAGAGAGGGATGCGGCACAGGCCTAGGTCACAGTTTTGTAGGGATAATTGGTAGGGGTTATAGGGCAGTTGATAGAGATGATGAGTCGAGTGATAGTGTTGATAGATCAGGTCACACTACTATAGGGATAGCTTGCCATAGCTGAGGCATAGGCAGTGGTAGGACATGTCTATAGAGGACAGGGTTCGATTCAGCAACCATCACAACAGCTAGTATTTTCACAGGGGCCAGGACAGTTGGCATCGGTGTAGCTAGGTCAGCCATAGCCATAGGGGTCATTATAGGGCATAGCAGTAGGGCAGATGGTTTCACTGCAGACTGTATCTCTAGTTAGATACAGTGATGTGTTGGATGAGATCGCATATTATGAGAGGGCCATCAGGGGTTTTCCTTAGATATAGTGATACTCAGAGATGAGGGCAGAGCAGAGCCGATAGTAGTCTATGTCTCGAGCAATGGATTTTGGGTCTCACAGATGGCACAGATTAGAGGGGGGAGAGGATACATCATCTTCCCAGCAACTGCCACCACCACCACAACCACAGTCGTGAGGGCAGACCTTGAGATTTATTTTTGATGTATATATCGACCTACGAGCCGTTGATGTGAGATGTATTATATTTTGTTGAGAGAGAGAGACAGAGACAGATTGTGTTATTGTATAAAAGATTTTGATATATATATGATGATGGTTTTAGATCATTGATGTGTTATGGATGTTGTTTAATGTTTAATGTATTGAGCATTTTTGATTATGATGATGATGCATGTTTTGATATTATGTTTATGATTATAATGTTATGATGATTAAATGTGATGATGATAATGTTATGGTCAATGATTATAATGATGATGATTAATATAATGATGCATTGTGATAATGCTAATAATGAGAATGGTCATGACTTTTTGATTAGATGATGATGCGTAAGGATTATGTGATAGTGATATTTATGTTATGACTTGCAGATTATATGATGTGAATGCTTAATTGTGTGATGATGATAATGTGTTTGTGATTAATAATTATGATGCAAATGATGAAAATGATTATGCTAAAGATTATGAAAATATGTCCTTGTTTGTGATGTGATTGGTAGGTGACGAGAGAAGGAGATGGAAGAAAGTGACGAAGAGAATGGCCGAGCTAACCCCTGAAGACCCCATGTCAACTGAGTGCTGCCTACATGGCCCCTGTCATTAGGGCCTCAAGCCAATGTAGTTATCCCAAGAAGGGAGGAAAAAAGATCGAAGTGGTTGATTTTGGTCATGATAAGGATATAACACTTCCCATACGTCTGAGGGTATATGCTTGAAATGGCAAGGAGGAGAAGATGATGCTACAACTTTTTCCAAATGGTGTATTCTGTAACATTGGTCGGGGTTTTTCATCCCTAGCAACTATCCATATTCGTGATGGATGTTTGCTAAAAATGAATTGTAGGTCAATTTATGTTTCAGCAAGTAATGGTTTATGCTTGACATAAATTGTGTGGTTGATAGTTTCCATGTGTAGGATGTCTATGAAAACCAGAATAAGTAGGTTATGTGAGTGGTTTGAAAAGAGTTGGATTGAGTCATTTTGACAAATGATGTGGTTAAATGTGACTAAAGTGTAGGTAGAAAGTTAAAGGCATAAGCGCCCTTTTATTGACAAGGACCAAAATGATAGCATAGATAGGGGTTGTTAGAATGAAGAGCCCCATTCATGCGTTGCATCGTTGACCATGAGTTATGTTAGAGCGGTAATCGAATCACTTTTGACATTAAGGTGAGCTCGAAGTCCCTTGAGTAGGTGATATGATAGGAGGAAAAGGGTAACCTATTTTAGAGTATGGATAACTTTGCCCCTTTTTATAGGAGACCCTGAGACAACTACAAGTCAAGTCCATAACCCTTTTTTTTTTGAGAGAGAGCGGACTGATCAATGCGAGAAGTCCACATAAAGATGTCACTTGTTTGGTGGTCATTTGTGAAACTGATCGATGCAGGAAGCTTCTAAGAAAGTGTTATTTGTAGAAAGATTTAGTCATAGCCATCCTTCAAGGGAGTGGTCTATACTTTGCTTTATAGATTTAGGGGCTTTTGAATAGCTGTCCTTCGAGGGAGCAGTCTATTAGTTACAGCAATGATAGTGCAGCTGTCCTTCGAGGGAGCAGTCTACTTTTTGATTTGATTTTGTAACTTTGGATATTTTGACATCTTGATTTAGTTTTGACAGAATGTTGAGTCATGGACAAGACTTATAGAAGGTTAAGGGCTCCTTTTTATTAGGATGAAGCATCCATACGTCATAAAAGGGTTGTAGAGGATTTTGTTAAGGGAAAAAGGGTGGAATGGATTGAGGATAAAAAGGACAAGGATTGTTCAAGGGACGAGCTCAAGTTAAATGTCAAGTGGATGAGTACTCGACTAATAGTAGAATGGTCATAGATGCAAAGCATTAAGAGGCTCAGGTTCTGGTCGGCCTTCAAGAGAAGATAGACGATAAGTCCCTGATCCATACTTGTGCGTGATGATATAAGGTCCAAGCTAATTAGGAGCAAATTTACGTCATTTACTTCGTTCCATATTGGTCACATGTTGGTTCTCTTTGAGGACGAGGTCTCTGATATTGAAATCTCATTCTCTCAGAGTTTTATTATAGGCACGCTTGATGTGATTTTGATAGACATGGAGATGATTGAGGGCAGCGAGATGACGCTCATTGAGTAACTCAAGTTGAGCTAATCGATCTTGACAAAAGTCATCATTAGAAAGAATGTCATGGAGTGAAATGTGAAGAGATGGGATCTGTACTTCGAGAGGTAAGATAGCCTCTATTTCGTACACTAGAGAGAAAGGGGTAGCACCCATAGAGGTTCAGATGCTAGTGCGGTAGGCCCACAAAGCGAAGGGTATTTGAACGTGCCAATCCCTTTCAGTGTCGTTGACTACCTTCATGAGAATTTTAGTTAGGATTTTGTTAGAAGCCTCGGCCTGCCCATTTGTTTGTGGGTAGTAAGGTGAAGAAAAGTTGAGTTTGATGCCAAATGAGTCATAGAGTTTTTGGATGGTCTTGTTTTTAAATGACTTTCTATTGTCAGTGATGATTTTGTGAGGTACATCGAAATGACAGATGATGTGGGTGTTGATGAAGTCAACAATCTTGTCGGCTTTTGTGGAGATGAGAGGGATAGCTTCCACCCATTTAGTGAAATACTCGGTGGCAGTGATGATGGATTGATGATGAAGAGACAAATGAGGGTTAATCTCGCCAATGAGATCTAAGTCGTATTGTGAAAAAGGCCAAAAATCTTGAGTAACTTGTAAGGCATGACTGGGGAGATGAAGCAAGTTAGCATGCTGCTGACACTTGATGCAACCCTGAACATAATCGCTACAGTCTTGATGAAGAGTGGGCCAATAATAGCCCAGGCAAAGGATGCGCTTGGCAACCGAGTTACCACTGAAGTGTCCACCACAAATCGTGTTATGGGCTTGTTTAATAGCATGAGAAGCTTCAGTGGAGTTTAAACAGTGAAGAAGAAGGTCGTCAAAACCTCTTTTATAGAGAAGGCCCCCTAGCATGGTATAGCGAGTGGTGTGCTTGATGAAATCCTGCCACACATTTCTAGAGAGGTTGGGAGGAATGAGAGAATGAGCCAAGTAGTCCTCAAGTTGTTTATACCATACATCTTGTGAACTAGAGTCTATGGTGTGGATGAGATTGATGTCAGTGGAAATGTATGAAGGCAATGGCACATGATGTACCATGACATAAATTCTTGATGAGGATGATGATGAAGAAGGAATATGCGAGGCGAGGGAAGCCATGGTGTTAACAAACTTATTCTTCGATCGAGGAACAGTCTGTAATAAGTGATGGTCAAAAGATACTAGAAGAGTGTCAACACGGTGCTTGTACCTTTGTAAAATTTCATTTTTACAAAGATATGAACCATTGATTTGATTGACGACAAGTTGTGAGTCACCAAAGATGTTGATGGACTTGATGTTTAAAGAAAGGGCAGTTTGAAGTCCCAAAATTAAGGCTTCATATTCGACCATATTATTGGTACATTCAAAGTCGAGTTTGAAGGATAGGGGCATGGGTTCACCTTCATGTGGAATGAGGATGACCCCCACACCCCCACCGAGTTGACATTTAGAGCCATCGAAAAACATTGTCATTTGGTAGAATGTGTCATCAGTCGAGAGAGTGGCGATAGATTCATCGAGAAACTCGCACTGAGAAGGTTGATTGTCGGGAAGAGGGGCATCTACTAGTTGGTCAGTGATTGTTTGCCCTTTTATAGATTTTTGCTAGACAAATTCTAAGTCAAATTCAGCAAGAAGCATGAGCCAATGAGCCATACGCTGGTTTTGATATGGTTTAGAATGCATGTATTTAAGAGGATCAGTATGGGTGATGACAAAGGTTTTGTAATTGAGAAGATAGTGATAGAGCTTGGTAGTGGCAAAGACTAATGCCAAACAGAGTTTCTCAGTATGAGTATACCGAGTTTCATAGTTGACCAGTGTTCAGCTTATGTAGTAAACTGCTTGCTCACAGTGTTGGTCATCTCGATGCGCGATCATGGCACCTAACAAATGATTGGTTGCTGAGATGTAGAGGTAGAAGGGTTGGTCATCTTTTGGTGGAATAAGGACTGGTGGAGAAACCAAATAGTGTTTGAGGGCTTTAAAAGCCTCTTGGTAATCTTTATCCCATTTAAAGGAGACGTCCTTCTTGAGGAGGTGATGAAAGGGTTGGCAATGGTCAGAAAGCTGCGAAATGAAACAGCGGATGGATTGGAGCTTCCCTTGTAGACTGAAAAGTTGCTTGAGATGAGTTGGAGGTGGCATTTTGAGGATAGCACGGATTTTAGTAGGATCTATCTCGATGCCATGAAGAGAGACAATGAATCCCAGGAGCTTTCCGGAGAGGACCCCAAAGACACATTTCTTGGGGTTAAGATGGACCTGGTACTGAAGAAGGTGAGAGAAGATGATTTTGAGGATAGTCAAATGGTCGCAATGAAGCTTAGACTTGCCAAGCAGGTCATCTACATAGTCCTCCATGATTTTGTGGAGGAGATCATGAAAGATGTAAGTCATGGCATGTTGATATCTGGCACCTACATTTTTTAGACCAAAAGGCATGACTCGATAGTAGAAAGTTCCCCATGGTGTAATGAAGGTGGTTTTGTGCTAATCTTCCAGTGAAATCAGGATTTGGTTATATCCTGAAAATCCATCCATGAGTGATAACATCTCATGGCCAGCTGTAAGATCAACAAGTTGGTCAATGTTTAGAAGAGGAAAGTCATCTTTGGGACAAGCTAGATTGAGGTCATGATAGTCTGTGTAGATCTGGATCCCCCTGGTCACCTTGGTGATAGGAATGATGTTAGAGACCCACTGTGGATAATTGATGGGTTGGATGAAGGAGACAGAAAGAAGGCGCTGAAGCTCTTCTTTGACAAGAAGTGCAACACGAGGATGCATTTTGTGAAGCTTTTGCCTAACAAACTTAGCCTCTAGGTTTGTGACAATGTTATGAGTGGCAATGTTAGGGTCGATGCCAGGCATGTCAACATAGGTCTAGGCAAAGGCTTTGCGATTGTCTGAGAGAAATGTGGTATAGTCGATCTGTTCTTGGGTGTCTAAAGATTGACCAATCTTTAAGACATGAGGAACATCAGAAGATGAAAGGTAATGTCAATGGTTGATTCATTTAACATAGCTTGTGTTTCAGAGGGGAGGGAGCGCTGAATGAAAGAATCATCGGCACCCATATAGGTAAGAATGGCGTCATCGTCTATGTAGTGGACTATGTTGATGGTTGCCGATTCATCGTCTATCATGCTGGGATAAATGAGAGGGAGAGACTTGGGAACCCTGTTGAGCTGATAGGTTAGGGGTTCTAAGCGGATAGTGTTTATGCAAAAAAAAAACTAGGAGGGATGGAAACAACCGACTCCATAGGTGAGGATGGAAGAATAGGTGAGTCTAGAAGAGATTGGTCAATGGTTGGTTTGGGGCAAAGGTTTGTGGAAGCCTCAGTGGGTTCTTGGAAACCCAGTCCATACCGTTTCTTTGCATTATCGTCATTAGGTGGTTTGATAGGCCGATGGGAGCCTTGTTCATAGCGTCCAAAGCCAAAACCCTTCCATGCACACCTATAAAGGTGGGTATGTGCAAAGGTGGGGTTGCCAAGAAAGGAGAAATCAGATGTGAATATTTGAGGTGAGGAGGAAGGATTTGATTCAGTAGGAGTTTGATCTAGCCCCCCATAGACAAGATTGGTTCGAAGGCTAGGAGGACCATAACGAATGACCATTTCAATCTGACAGTCATAGCTTGGGTTTTGATGAAGCTATCCATACTCTTGAGGAGTCTAGAACATGTCTAGAGTAAGTAGGCGATATTCCCCCAGTGAAAGTCTTTCAAAGATATCGTTCATGGGGTCCTTGGTTGTTAATTGAGAAGATGATGTGGTGGCAACCACTGTTTGTGTACTAGTTGACGCTTCTACGGATGGAGACGATGTTTGGGCTGATGCCTTGAGTGGGATAAGAATGTTGTTTGGGTGATAGGTTGTGTTACAAGTCTTAAAAGGGGATGGGTCGACAGGAATGACATGGACTTGTTTGTCGTGTTCAAATTTGACACAACGGTGAAGTGTTGAAGGGATGCAAGCCATGGCGCAGATCCAGGGTCACCCTAATAGAATGTTATATTGGAATTCTCCCTCAATGATGTAGAAGAGCTCTAGGATTATGCGTGGACCAATGTAGATATGAAGGACAACATTGCCAATAGTGTTAGCGGTGGTGTCATTAAAGGATCTAAGGATTGCGTCAGTTTTCGATACGCAATTCTTAGGAAGAGCCAATTGATCAAAGGCGTGGGTGAAAATGATATTAATGCTGGTGCCCCCATTGATCATAACTCATTTAATATGGGTTCGATCAATGTAGGTTGTGATGAAAAGGGTAGCATCCTGATCTTCCAAGGTAGAGGTAGGAATTTCAAAATCACTGAAAGTGATAGAGGCGACAGGGGATAAAGAATGGACTAGGGTAGCTAGTGGTTGAGGGTCTTCAGGTTGGACTTTTGCTACCTGTAGGGATTTGATTAGAGCTTGGCAATGCTAGGGGAGCTTTGGATAAGGTCATATAGGGTCATCTTCACAGGCATTTGGTGAAGTTATTTTATCATAGAGTCTTTGATTGCCTCTGAAGAAGGGGGTTGAGACGCACCTAAGATGGAAATCTTGGGTTTCAGTGGTTGAGGTGCCTGGACAAAAGGATAGGTCCAAGGAATAGCAACTTTTTCTTTCGCCTTGTCCTTTTGTGACCTAGTGGTTATATGGATAGCATTGATTTCAAAGATAGGACGTGAAAAAGGGGTCATGGCTTGTTGGTGAGATGTTGATGTGGTTGAAGAGGTTGGATGGGAAGGTGTCGAGGGTTGGTCAAGAGTGTCCTCAAGGAGAAGAGTGTCTTTCTCTATATAGCAGCGAATGACTGCCTTGAGGGCACAACAAGTATTAGTATCGTGTCCTGGCGTACGATGGTTGGCACCCATTTATGTCAAGCATAAACCATTACTTGTTGAATCTTCTGGTGCAATCAGGATTTGGTTATATCTTGAAAATCCATCCATGAGTGATAACATCTCATGGCCAGCTGTAAGATCAACAA
Organism: Torreya grandis; assembly: GCA_037957365.1. NCBI lineage: Eukaryota > Viridiplantae > Streptophyta > Pinopsida > Cupressales > Taxaceae > Torreya > Torreya grandis. Next base: position 105,303 of record JARHVA010006332.1, read on the forward strand.
GTTGGTCAATGTTTGGAAGAGGAAAGTCGTCTTTGGGACAAGCTAGATTGAGGTTGTGATAGTCTGTGCAGATCTGGATCCCCCCAGTCACCTTGGTGACAGGAACGATGTTAGAGACCCACTGCAGATAATCGATGGGTTGGATGAAGGAGACAGAAAGAAGGCACTGAAGCTCTTCTTTGACAAGAAGTGCAACACGAGGATGCATTTTGTGAAGCTTTTGCCTAATAGGCTTAGCCTTTGGGTTTGTGACAATGTTATGAGTGGCAATGTTAGGGTCGATGCCAGGCATGTCAGCGTAGGTCCAGGCAAAGGCTTTGCAATTGTCTGAGAGAAATGTGGTATAGTCGATCTGCTCTTGGGTGTCTAAAGATTGACCAATCTTTAAGACATGAGGAACATCAAAAGATGAAAGGTTAATGTCAATGGTTGATTCATTTAACATAGCCTGTGTTTCAGAGGGTAGGGAGTGCTGAATGAAAGAATCATCGGCACCCATATAGGTAAGAATGGCGTTGTCATTTATGCAGTGGACTGTGTTGATGGTTGCCGATTCATCATCTATCATGCTAGGATAAACGAGAGGGAGAGACTTGGGAACCCCATTGAGCTGATAGGTTAGGGGTTCCAAGCGGAGGGTGTTTATGCAAAAAAAAACTAGGAGGGATGGAAACCACTGACTCCATAGGTGAGGATGGAATAATAGGTGAGTCTGGAAGAGATTGGTCAATGGTTGATTCAGGGCAAAGGTTTGTGGAAGCCTCAGTGGGTTCTTGGAAACCCAGTCCATACCGTTTCTTTGCATTATCATCATTGGGTGGTTCAATAGGCTAATGGGAGCCTTGTTCGTAGCGTCCAAAGCCAAAACCCTTCCATGCACACCTATAAAGGTAGGTATGTGCAAAGGTGGGGTTGCCAAGAAAGGAGAAACTAGATGTGAATATTTGAGGTGAGGAGGAAGGATTTGATTCAGTAGGAGCTTGATCCAACCCTCCATAGACAAGATTGGTTTAAAGGCTAGGAGGACCATAAGGAATGACCATTCCGATCCGACAGTCATAACTTGGGTTTTGATGAAGCTGTCCATACTCTTGAGGAGTCTGGAACATGTCTAGAGTAAGTAGGCGATATTCCCCTAGTGAAATTCTTTAGAAGATATCGTCCATGGGGTCCTTGGTTGTTAATTGAGAAGATGATGTGGTGGCAACCCTTGTTTGTGTACTAGTTGATGCTTCCACGGATGGAGATGATGTTTGGGTTGATGCCTTGAGCGGGATAAGAACATTGTTTGGGTGATAGGTTGTGTTACAAGTCTTAAAAGGGGATGGGTCAGCAGGAATGACATGGACTTGTTTGTCGTGTTCAAATTTGACACAACGGTGAAGTGTTGAAGGGACGCAAGCCATGGCACAGATCCAAGGTCGCCCTAATAGCATGTTATATTGGAATTCTCCCTTAATGATGTATAAGAGCTCCAAGATTGTGCATGGACCAATGCGGATATGAAGGACAACAGTGCCAATAGTGTTAGCAGTGGTGTCATTAAAGGATCTAAGGATTACATCGGTTTTCGATACGCAATTCTTGGGAAGAGCCAATTGATCAAAGGCATGGGTGGAAATGATATTAATGCTGGCACCCCCATCGATCATAACTCATTTAATATAGGTTTGATCAACGTAGTCTGTGATGAAAAGGGTAGCATCCTGATCTTCCAAGGTGGAGGTAGGAATTTCAAAATCACTGAAAGTGATAGAGGCGACAGGGGATAAAGAATGGACTAGGGCAGCTAGTGCTTGAGGGTCTTCAAGTTGGACTTTCACTACTTGTAGGGCTTTGATTAGAGCCTGGTGATGCTGGGAGGAGCTTTGGATAAGGTCATATAGGGTCATCTTCACAGGCATTTGGTGAAGTTGTTTTATCATAGAGTCTTTGATTGCCTCTGAAGAAGGGGGTTGAGACGCACCTAAGATGGAAATCTTGGGTTTCGGTGGTTGAGGTGCCTGGACAAAAGGATAGGTCTAAGGAATAACAGCTTTTTCTTTTGCCTTGTCCTTTTGTGACCTAGTGGTTATATGGATAGCATTGATTTCAAAGATAGGAGGTGAAGAAGGGGTCATGGCTTGTTGGTGAGATGTTGATGTGGTTGAAGAGGTTGGATGGGAAGGTGTCGAGGGTCGGTCAAGAGTGTCCTCAAGGAGAAGAGTGTCTTTCTCCATATAGCAGTGAATGACTGCCTTGAGGGCACAACAAGTCTCGGTATCGTGTCCTGGCATACGATGGTATAAACAAATCTTTGTATCATCAAACCAAGATGGTTTTGACCCGAGGGGTTGGAATGGCTTGATAAAAGGAAGGGTAATGCTAGAAGTCTACAAAAGTTGGCGTAATATCAAAGCATATGAACCTACTAAGCGGTCCGTGCTTGTTGATGCATGATGCACTGGTGACTTTTGCTTGGGAGATTCTAAAGAAGGTTTTCGTACCACCTTTTGGTTCGATGGTGCGGTGACAGGTGGAGATGGTACTTTCTTCATGAGAGGTACCAAATTTTTGAGAGGGGGTTGACTTGTGGTTGGCAAAGGAAGTAATAGAGGTGATTTGTTTTGGTTAAGGGTCAGAGTAGGAAGCACGCTGATTAGGGTAGAAGGATGAGGACCTAAAATGGAAGGTAATATTGACAGTGGAAGAGGGGTTCGCTTCTGCGATCTAGCAGTCTTCATTGACTTGGTTGGAAGACTACTTTTGGTCGAGGTCTAGTCTAAGTCCACCTTCACTTGCGGGTGAGTGAGGGTAGAGATAGGGCGAATGCCGAGTGACTTGATTGGTTTAGATTGGGTAGATGTAGGTTTAGAAGTGGGAGTCTGGTCTTTGTTGGGAGTCTTGGGAGATTTTGCCTTGGGAAGATTGGTAGCATGAGATGAGAGGACACAGGAATGTTGAAGAACTTTAAGACGCTCCCACAATCCTTGATGCTCCACTTTCCTTGAAGGGAGAAGTTTGATTTTCTCCACTAGTCAGGAAAATGGTTGAGAGGATGTTGGATGAGGTTTGGGTCCTTGAGAAGATGTGTTGGGCATGGCAGTAGTCTCAGACCCAAGGTGTGTGGGAGTTATAACTGGATTGTCGTTGATCGAAGATGATGGAGAGTCAAGTTCTTCTCTTGGTGGAGAAGGAACTGAAGAATGTGACTCCTCAAGTAGGTAAAGGGTAGGGATTATGGTGCCCTCCACTTGTGGTTGAGGAGTAGGTAAGGTCAGGTCCTCCATAGGCAGAAGAAAGGAGGATGGTGAGACCGATGGTGCTGGTAAGGTTGAGGCGTCCTCCAAGATGATAGAAGTTGACGGAGAACTAACCGGAGAAAGAGGTTCATCCACACGTGATGGACTGGTAGATGGACTAACCTCTTGAGGTTGGTCGGGGATGAAGGGCGAGACCGTATTGATCGTTTGAATGTCGTGTTCATGAGTGTTGTCAATCAAGGTTTGGACATTATTTTGGGTCGGTGGATGATTGGGGAATGGTTTCTTGAAGATGTCGATGCCCTGGTTAGGAGGTGCATTGGGATTATCTAAAATGAGCTGACCCTTTTCAAGCATGTCTTAGATTATGTTTTTAAAGGTTTTGCAGTTTCCCGTGTCATGACCTTTGACACGGTGGTAATTTCATAAGTCATTTTCCCTATACGACGCAGGGATGGTGCATGAGGGATCAAATTGTGGCAGTGGTCAAATCTGGTGGAGGTTGAGAATCCCTTGTTTAACAAGTTTTTCCAGTATAGACACGTAAAATTCTCCAAGAGGAGTATACTGTCATTATATGTATCTCTACTAGAATTGATGGGTGGCACTCTGAGATGTGGATGGCTCAGGCTAATTAATTGAAGAGGACGAAGGTCTAATGACCACAACGTTAGCTAAAGCTTTAGACTTAGGATTGGATGATGAAGGTTTAGAAGAAGAGGAGTCATTGGTTTTAGAGTTGGGATTCTTGCTCCATAACTTGACTTTATTCTCCTCGATGGCACGTAATTCAAGTTTATGGGCCATCGTGAAGGCGTCGTCGAAGGTGCGAAAGGTCTGAACCCGTAAGGTGAAAGAAATATGTTTGGCGTAAGCTCGGGAGAATAGTTCAATAAGTTCAGTTTGAGGTAAGGAAAAGGAGAGTTGATTGATGAGGCCTCTACAGCGAGCAACGAAGTCAGCTATTGATTCATCCTCAAATTGGCAGATAGTGTAGAGGTCTGTGATCGAGACCTTCTTGGTGATGTTAATGGAGAAGTGATCAAGAAAGAGCTGGGCCAGCTGTGTAAATGTGAAGAGGGAATGGCTAGCAATAGAGTTGTACTAGTCAAGCACAGTGCCAGAAAGAGACATAGGAAATGTGTGCAAGAGTAATGCATTGTCATGGGCAATAAGGTAACACGCATGTCTGAATGCCTATAAGTGCTGCTATGGGTCTTCCTTGCTTTAAAAGCGAGAAATTTTGGGAAGCTCCCACTGGTTGGGGTATGGTCTAATCAGAATGGAAGGATGAATGGGCTCATTACAAATCTGCTCATATGAGAGAGCATTGCATGAGCCAAAAATGGAGGTCTCTAGGCTATACATCTTATCCATCAGCATTTTGATGATATCTGCTGATGGATTGGTGGGTGGAGTGCCCCCTAGATTATAAGACACTTGAAAGATATTGGGAGGGGCGTATGACATGGTTGGTTGCGTAGATGCAACATATGGGTAGCTGGTTATTGGAGCGAAAGTTAGAGCCAAGGGTACTTGTGTTATGGGGTTGGTAGGTAGAAGTTGGATAGGGGCCGGCAAGGATGGTTGAGGGGTAGCCACGCTTTTTGACGGGTAAACAGTTACTCTTGTGTTGATAGGTGCAAGAGTAGGGGGGATAGAGACTAGTAGGTTTTGGAAAGGTGTGGGGTTTGGTTGAGTAGCTTGAGGTTGAGGGAGTACCGAAACCCCCATGGAGGTAGGTTTAGATGGAGTGGCTATGTTTTAAAGGTAAGACATGGTTGGGTTATTGGTGGAGGTGTTGACTTGATTGTCCAGTGGCTGAATTGTGGGTGTTGTTGATGTGATTCTTGTCTTGACTAAGGAAGTCAGCATCCCATTGATTGGGTTGCCTAGGAAGTCTCACATTTGGCTATGCGTGAGATAGTGCTATAAGGCTTTGACGTTAAGGTCCAAGAATCATGCAAAATCTTGGTCCCCTTCTGGGACAATAGGAGTCTAAGGCGGGGTTGGGCGAGTAGGAGTTCTTTCAGTCTCTGAGTGGAACTCCATTATAGGACTAGTTATAGATGGTGAAGGTGGAAGCTATTGTTGACTAGCGTGGTCAAGGAGAGCCTTGGTTTGATTGCGTGTCAAAACCATTCAAGGCAAGAAAGGATCAAGTTTTAGAAAATTGTGTTTTTTTAGTCTCAAAAAACTAGAATGGATGTTTAGACAGCCAAAAAGTTGGATTTTAAGCTTGCTATTTATGGAAAAAAGAAAATGGATAGAGATCGACGTCAGTATAAAAACTGATGTTGGTGAAGAAGACTGTCGATGTCGGTCAGATGACCGATGCCGGTGTAGAAAAGTTGCCGACGTCGGTTACAGGACCGATGTCAATTACTGTGTTTTCCAGAAACTTAGAAAAAAAAGTTTTTGGAAATGAAGAAGACGTCCTTACCAGCTCAAAAAAATAGATAAAAATAGAAAATAAGATGAGAATAGGCAGATCCTAGCGTTAAATCCCTAGAAACAATTTTATTAAGATCGTGTGGCTTATGCCTTAATGTGATGTTTGAGGAGGTTGGCTATTAGAAGGGTCCTAGAATAGGTAATCTAAAGATGGTTTTAGGTATGTTTAGGTGCTCAAAAGTCTGTGTTAGGTTCTTTACATGGCCTGGTGCTAAGGAGCAAGCTCCCCTCACTTCACGATTCCAGTGGTTAGCTAGTTTTGCTTAGCCAAAATATACTTTCCCTATAGTTTAGACTCTGCCAGAGAACAGAGTGGGCTTTCCCCTTGGTGGTGAAATCCAAGTAGGATCACTGGGATGGGTAAGGCATCTGCTGGGTGATGAAATCCCAGTCGGGCCTTGTCTCAAGTGAGTTTGATGTTTAATTTAGTGCACGTGGTCTTGTTGTGTAACATCAAGTGATCTATGATTTATTCAATATGCGGTTTACTAATTATTAAGTGTGGACTAAGAAATGCAAGAAAGCAGAAAATGGAATGCAGTATATTTTAAAGCCCCAAATTGAAATGTTAAGTTGGAATGAAAACAAGTTTGAGAAAGGGTTGAAGAAAATGATTTCTTTTTGACTAGTCTAGAAATGGAAGAAAAAGAAAGAAAAGTTCTTTTTATTCCTGCTTATGATGTTTTTTTTTTAGAAAAGAAGAAAGAGGTGAAGAGGGAGAAACCTAATGCACCTAAATGAACAAAGAGGGAAAGGAACCCAAGGAAGGCCCTAAGGGTCCCACTGGGCGTGCCAAAATGTTTCTATGCAATTTCTCTTTCACATTCAAAGGAGAGAAAATGAGAAACTTAAGAAATGGTCAAGGCTTGTGTGTACCTGGATATAGTCTACACACCATAATCTAGACGTTGTGAGAACTCCTCTTTTGCTGTGGAGTAATGACACCTAAAAGAGATAGACACTAAAAACACGAAGAACGTTAGTTGATAAGAGGGTGGATTGCCAAGCAAAAGCTTGGTCCTAGAAGCGCTAAGGCTTCTTGGAGGATGACAATCCACTGTTTAAGACAGAATATGATAGAGACAGAAAAGAGAAATAATGAAAGATGTGAAAGGAAAGAACTAAAAACAAATGCATACCTGATAAGCTGCAATTTGCTAAACACAGTCACCGATGTCAGTGATATTACCGGCGTCGATCAGGGAGGTCGCCGACGACGGTTAGACTGCCAACGTCGATAGGGGAAGTGGACGAGGTCGGTCAGGGAAATTGGCCAGGGATGGGTTATAGGTCTAGTTTCTGGTCTGTAGAATGGATTTGGTCTCATCTGAGGGTCTAAGGGTCTATGAGGGATTCAGAGGGACTGTTTGGGATCTAAGGGACTGAAAATCTTGTCAGGAAAAGGAGTGAGAAATAGGAAAAAGGCTTTTCGGCCTTTTCGTAAAGCAATTTAGTTAGGTTGATTATATGAGTTTTAAGATGGTCTGTAGGTCTCTGATAACTTATGTTGAGTTGATTGGACAGAGGGTGTTGCCTAAAGAGAGACTAAGGGAGTGTCAGAGGCAAAGAAAAAGGAATAAGGGGTGAGAGAAGGCTTTTCAGCCTCTCAGGGAAGAACAGGGAAGGTTGGGTTAAGGATGCTTGGAATAGATAGAAGACAGAATAATAATATATTTGAAATGATATTAAAATGAAAAAAGTACAAATACTTAGTTGTGATATGAATTAGCAAAGGTGCAGAAGCTGTGTTTTAGTTGTCGCTGGTGATGGAGATATCATGCAATCCCTATGCAGAATGTCTGATGCAAGACCTCAGTGCCTAAAAAGTGTTGCCAAGAATGCTGATCCCTGCAAGAACACCAAGAAGCCCAAAACACTGAAAAGCAAAAGCTCGAGAACTTTGTTTCACCGGAAGAGGATCCGAGAGTCATGATTAGCTTCAGAGATTAGCCAATTTGTGATTGGGGTCGTCAAAGGGTCAAAAAAATTTGGTTAAGTATAACTGACGTCGGCGATTCTACCGGCATCGGCCGACATTTGACCAATGTCGGCGGGTGCAGAACGGGCAAAAAGAGCCACCAAGCCCATTTTTCATCCGCCAAGTGCACTATCTGTTGAAGAATGTCAAAGGTTGGGCTAAATACGCATGAGAGTTGGTTAGGTGGTTAGAGAGAAGTAAGAATAGGTCTTGGGTGAGTCATAGGATGGGAATTAGTCTAAGGTGAGGTGTCCTAGGCGAGGTGTCATGGGTGATGTGTCCAAGGAGGGGGGGTTAATTCAAAATAAGTTTATTATTTTAAATTAGTAATTGCATGTTTTAGGAATGGGTTAGGAATGGACCAAGGGGGAAGGTGACCAAGGGTTAGACACTATTTAGGTGTCTACATCTACCTCAAGGCCAATATCATCAATACTAAATCTCTTTTTGTACACTTCCCACTAGTTTTTGATAGGCAATGATGCTTTTAAAAGAGAAAAAGTGATCTTTTCTTTATCAGTGAATTTATTTATACAAAAATAAAATGGCAATTAATCCAACCAATTTTCTACTTCAACAACATTTATTTTTCCTTCAAATGTAGGGATATCAAAATTCACCTAATCTTTTAAGGGTGTTGGGGCACTAAAAAGATGTGGGGTTGAAAATGAGGAGCTAGAATTTCCCATTTAAATTTGTTAGAGAATTTGGGAAAATTATTGTAGCATATGTGCTTGATATTTTTGGAGGTCTTCATTCACCATTTCCTTGAAAAGATCAGATGTCTCTATGTTGTCTACCATTTTAATTCATTTGGAGTGAATAGGTGGATAGTCTATTGGTTTTATTTTCCACCCAAGCTTCTTATAATATGACCTCATCTTTAGGATCATGCACTCTAAATACAAATCACTCTGATACCACTAATCTAGAAATTAAAATCATTGGTTTAAATATAATTCAATAAATAATAACAACATAATAACAATAATGTTATCTCTAAGAAGAGATGTTTTATTCATCAAATTTGCAGACCCAAACATATGCCTATCTTTGAGAAGAGATGTCTAATTTCCATTTCAAGTTACATATTATTATATACACATTTTTAAGGTATGAGTAATATGTGGAAGGTCACAAATATCAATGGAGATTAAGTGTTTTGACTTCTATGATTTATAATAATACAAAATTTGAGGAATTACTATTTTTATAAACTTACTATTTTTAGACTACACTACTAAAATTGAAATTTGGGGCACTTCCATTTGTTTTTAGGGTTAAAAATCAAATGATAAAAGTTAGGTTCCATCTCATGATGTTCCCCTCATTCTTATCTTTCCAACAGTTCAAACGGGGAGTCAAATGGACCTATGGTTCAAAAGTTATGGATCCTAAAAGTTCTACCACCAATTGGGGTAGAGCCATCACCCGAATTATCACTTGAAATGTTGCTCAGATCATTCCTATCTCCTTGAGAATCAATGGTCCCTATTGCATCAATATTTTTCATCAAGTTTGGTAGTTGTGTTTTGATTTTATTCCTGATGTATACTTGGAATGGACTATACTTTATGGAGCTGTGTAGGGCTCAATTGTTCACTATTTCTATTTGACCATTAATCTATGGATGGAAGGCTATGAACTTCTTCATCATGTTATCTATTGGCTTATATTTTTGTGTTATTTATGTAGTCAGGATTACAACATTAGCCATTTTAGATTCTTGTGTCTTGACCACCATGAGAACAAATTTCTTGGCACTAATTAGGGAGATAGATGTAGATGGTGGTACCTCTAGTACCCTATAACATCATGCTCCAAGAGTGAGAGTGATCCTTTGAGTTCTTGATTCATAGATTCCATGTCCATCATACATGAATGGTTAACCAAAGAGTACATCACAAACATCTAGATTGACCACATCACATAAGTCCTCATCTTGGAAAGGTTTTATTATATATGAGAGAAGACATTGGTGGGTGACATAGAGGTTTCTCCTTAGACTCAACCATCCAATACTATATGAATTTGGGTGAGGCTTCATGAACAAATTTAGGATTTTCATAACATTAGCAGAGATTAAATTCTTTTGACTCCCACTATCAAGAATTAAATGTAAAGGCTTGCCTTTCAACCATAACCTAGACTATAAGAACCTTTCCTTGTCATCTGGTCTCTCGTCATGGTTCTATGATAAAGAAATGATGGCATTAGGCTCAACATCTAAAATCTCTTCTTCACCCTCTTAAACTACAGGTTATGTATGATGTAGAGTAGTAAATGTTGAGGATTGTGACTTAGAAAGTAGGGACATGATGGCTTGACATTCTTCTTTGGTGTGAGTTATAGATTTGTGATAATCACACCATTTCCCAATATTTCCTTCCTTTTGCTTCCAATTTTGGCCTCGTGTTTGACCTTCTTTGTCACTTTTCTATTTTGAAGGTTGAATCTTCATATTCATTCTTCCATGCTTCTACTCAATCTTCACTATGAACTTGTATGCCTCACCGAGGATTTCCAAATTAAAGAGTTTAATTTCTCCTTGTATGTACCATTGTAGTCCACCATGATATTTGAGAACCTTATGTTTCTCAATTTCTTGGATGCCCAATCTCATAGATAGAGAATGAAAAATATTAGTGTAATATTGAACAGACTGTTCCTTACCTTGGTGAAGTTGTTACCACTCTATATATAGATCATCATATGCTCCAATATGGTAGTATTCTTTGTTTACAACTTCTATGAAATCATCCTAGGTAGGTTCTACCTCAAGGCCAATATCATCTATACTAAATCTCCTTTTATACACTTCCCACCAATTTTTGACTAGTAATGATGCTTTCAAAAGAGCAAAAGTGATCTTCTCTTTATTGATGAATTTATTTATATAAAAATAAGATGACAATTAATCCAACCAGTTTTATACTACATCAGTATTGATTTTTCCTTAAAATTTAGGGATATCAAAATTCATCTAAACTTTGAAGGGTGTTGGGTCACTGAAAAGATGTGGGGTTGTAGATGAGGAGCTAGAATTTCCCATCAGAATTTGTTGGAAAATTTGGGAAAATTTTTGTAGCATCTCTGCTTGCTATTGTTGAAAGGCTTCATTCACCATTTTCTTGAAAGGATTGGATGTCTTAGTGTTGTCTACCATTTGAAGTCATTTGGAGTGAATAAGTGGATAGTCTATTGGTTCTATTTTCTACCCAAGCTTCTTATAATCTGACCTCATCCTCTGGATAATACACTCTGAAGACAAACCAATCTGATACAACTAATCCAAAACTCAAAAACTTTAGTTTAAATATAATTCAAGAAATAATAATAACACAATAAAAATAATGCTATCTCTAAGAAGAGATGGTTTATTCATAAAATTTGCAGACCTAAACATATGCCTATCTCTGAGAAGAGATGTCTGATTTCCATTTCAGGTTACATATTCATTTATACATATTTTGAAGGTATGAGGAGGATATGGAAGGTCACTAATATTGATTAATATTAACTAGTTCAACTTCCATGATTCATAGCAATACATAATTGGAGGAATTACTATTTTTAGAAACTTACTATTTTTAGATTGCACTACTAAAATTAAAATTTAGGGAACTTATATTTTTTAGGGACGGTCAAAACTTATTGATTAGATCTTAGTGTCATATTATTATTATCCCCTCATTATTATCTTTCCAATGGTTCAAATGGGGAGTCAAATGGAGGTATGGTGCAAAAGTTATGGCTCTCAAAAGATCTACCACCAATTGAGGTAGAACCATCACCTGAATTGTCACTTGAAATGTTTCTCAGATCAGAAAATCCAATAGAGGATTGATGATCTATAGTTGGAATTAGATCACAAATTCCATCAAAGGAAGATGACATGTCAAGACTCAGAAGTTTGTAAACATTATGCTAGAAGAGGACATATTGCAGAGCAATGTTAGATATTGCATCTAGGTCAGACTCTTCACTAGTTTAAAAAGTGAAATGAGGACAAAGGCAAAGCACCAATTATTTTTAGAGGCAATAAATCATTGAGACTATAATTACATCATCAATCAACTCTAGATACTATAATACATCAACTTTTACCAGTTGAATTCCTAGAGATTATGCTACACTCTGAGAATACCCAAAGGTAAAATGTCACTGCTATTATTGAGGGTAAGTTTGTATAGATTAATTTTTACGAGAGCTTTGGATCTAGTTACATAATTTAAGGTCTCATACAACATATAAGATTTAAAGTTCTTTCATTACCCCACACCAAGACATTTAGAGAAACTAATGGCACAGTACGTGGACACAAGACACATTATTGTATCCTAAATTTTGGTATTGGAGGTCTATTATTTTATCATGTTTATATTGATATAGGCTTGGAATACGTAGAGGAGATCATTCCAGGTAATTTATATCTCACATTCTATTAGGCCAAGTACACAACATCAGGAGATGAAATCCATCTAACTTTTTATTATGCTTAGGAGATTCAGTTCAAGACTAGTTAGACAACCAAGGTAATTTACGGTTATATCAATGATTCCTCTTATTCTTATACTCTTGTTAGTCTTCTTAATGAGAACAATATTGTAATTCTATAAGTGAATAGTGGTTTGATTATCAATGTGTCTTTTGAATTAGATATAAATTCAAAAAATGAAAATAATGATATCAATTCTTTTAGCTATATTAATAATGTTAGGGATAATTTGTGTTCTAACTCCATACATTCATCAAGTAATTATGAGGATACATTTGAGAAGCACACAAGGGGAAAAGGTTCTAATCTATTAGTGAAGATGGGATTTAATAGAAAGGTCCTTGACATTAATGGTCAAGGAACTATTCAACCTATCCAAGTTACAAAAATACCACTTTACACAAGATTAGGATATGCAAATGAAGGAAAATATTCCCAAGAAGTTACGCTAAAGAGATACTCAAGAAGCAAGTCAGAAAATCCTAAAGAGTTGAAGGAAGCATTCTCATAAGATGAAGCATTTAAATATGATGAGACATATTTAGATGACTTATCGAGGTATGAAAAGAGTAAATACTATTATCTCAAATAAAGCACTATAAGGATGTTTAAGAGACATGTCAAGTTAGAAAATAAAAAGATCGATGAAATGAAGTTGCTTAAAGAAGACATGAAGTTTGGTTTTTACTTCAACGCTAAGGGGAAAATGATGAAAGAATATTAAAAAAAAGTCATCCACAACATCAAGAAGAGATTATAATTACATATTTAGTCAAGAAAAAGACAAAGCCTCATCAAGCAGAACCTAAGATAACAATAATCAGGGAGATGATAGTTAAGGATAAGCTGATAGTGTAGAATTTATAACCCTGGAGAGGTAAACAACATTTCTTCAAAAGAATAATTGATAAGCATTTAAAGATAGATGTTATTTTTAATATAAATTATCAAAATAATTTCTTTTTTTGAAGATGTTGTAGAAACCCTAGGTTTTAAAACTACTCCGCATTTTAGACCATATTCATTGGTTGGGATAAATGATGTTATTAACATACATGTAAAAAAACATGTAAATGTTCGAAATTAACTCTAAATTCCTATATGAAGTTTAATTAGATGTGGTTCCACTTCAATTTAGTGTAATTATCTTAGGTAAACCATATTTGTATATAAGAAATGCAACTTTTTCTAAATAAGAAAATTAGTATGACATTGTGAAACATGCGATAGAATATCTCATGAGATCCTATCACCCAAAAGAAGGATAATGTTGATAACTTGTCATTATACTTATGATATTTGAACCATTATAGGAGAATGTTGTTGATAGGAAGGATAATATTGCCTTTGATACTATTTTAATCGTATATGTTGTTTCATACATAAAATATTTTAGCAACATAAAAAACTTCATGGAAGGGTAACAAGACCTTCATTTTCAAGTTTTGATGAATTATTGGACTTTTAGAGACCAAAAGAATTTTTAGTGGGGAGGTGTGATCTAGAGATCATATACAAGGTCTAAAAAATAAAAGGTTTCAATTCTTCTTCAAAACATCTGCACAACATAAAGCTCATTAAGAGCTTTCTGGCACATTTTTCAATAAAAAATAGAGTCTATATGCAAAAGTTATGGTTGGTCAAAGTTTTTTGAAAGTCAATAAGATGGGTCAATGTTGGTCAATTATGGTTAAAACTAGTCAACAAGAATTAAAATTAGACCAATACAATATGGACACATGGCATACATTGTTATGCGCACATGGCACAACTACAAGCCTCCACATGGTACATCTTTGTGGCAAGGTGAGACCACTTTACATGGGATAAAGTTTATTATTTAAAAAAAAATTATCTCACATCCCAAAAATGTGAGATAAAAAGGACTTTGACCAAATATTATTAAAAAAAATCCACACATTTGTGGATATAAACAAAAAATATCCTTTTAATAAGGCATGGGAGATATGACAATATTTATTCCCACAAATATGGGATTTCATTTTAATGCCCACACCAAAGACAAACGTGGAAGGATTTAATTAAGAAGCCTATGATAATATTTATTCCCATAGAAGTGGGATATTATATGGCATGATAGAAGTTTTGATGCCAAAGGAGGAAAAAGCCTTAATAAGGCTTAAGAAGACTGCATGGAAAATAAACATGTAAGGTAAGACATGGGCATTAAAGCATGGATTATTCGATGTTATTTTTAATGTAATGTTTTATTAAAACATGAAAAGGCTTAAAATAAATAATAAAATGATGGCTATGTAAAAGCCTTATTTATTTTATGAAATCCCATGGATGTGGGATATATTCATGTAAAGGTTAAATTAAAGCCTTAATATTTTTTTTTAAACCCATTTATATGGGATATTCATGTAACAAGGATTTTAATCCTGAAAACTATGTAAGATTGGGGATAATAATAAATCTTTTTGTAAATGGATAAAAATCTTAAACAAAGGCTTAGGCTTGGGGATGGATAAGGCAAATATCCATGATTTTTTGGTTTTTAAAAGATTATAAAGCCATGAACCCCATTGGAAAATTAATTCAAAAGAATTCTAAGTTCTCAAAGAACTCATTAGAGGAGAAAAATAAGTGAAGAAGAGTTCGTCATAAGTAACTTAGTGTGGAGTGGAGATTTTGTGAAATATATCTTTCGTGGGACTTTCTCAAGTCAAGATGATTGCTTGGTAACCCATTCCAAGAGCACATTGTGATATAATAATTAAATTTATTTTCATCATTTATATATTGGTTCATGTTTTATCAAACCCAGAGATATAGCCCCTAAAAAGGTGAACTCTATTATCAAGTGCAAGTGTATTATTTGTATTTAAAAATTTGCTTCTTGTTCTTTTTAGTCATTAAATTATTGGTTTTAAATTAATATGCCAATTTTCATGTAATTTTATGGGAAATTGAGAAAATTTTAATTATACAAAAAAATGGATTAAATTGGTTAAATTTTTAAAGTTCCATTTTTAGATTAAGTTTTAATTAATGTGTATCTATTTTTAAATAGTTTTTAAGGTGGGGTCACTTACTATTTATGGATAAATGGGTTAACAAGTCCTTGTATTCTATATGAGGTCTTGGTACAAGATAATGATATGATAAATCTCATAATTATATTGATATTAGCTTTGTCTTTATATGATCATGTTTGAAGAATGATATCATTGAGAGCTAGTTTGTTTGTGTCTAAACTTTAAGTACTAAGTATCTTGAGTAGCCTCATCTAACTCTATGAAAAATATATATGCATGATTCATGGTAAATTATTTTTATTTGGGTTAGTATATGCATGATAATTTTTCCTAAGTTATGTTAGTAGTGATCAAGAGCTAAACAAGTTTACTGATGAGTTTCAAGGTCTAGTTTTGAGGCTTAATCTTTACTTGAAAGACCTAGTGAAATGACATAGGTATGGTAGCATGATGAGTTGAGCCATTTTATACATGTGTGAGAAATTTTGGTAGTTTATGAGTAATATATTAGATAATATTACATGTTTATGGAGTGTTTAATACATTTCAAGAGGTTTTAAGACATGATTATAGTCTAAACATGGCTGGCAGTATAAGGCCTAGTATGAAAAGTGACCTATAGTGGCATAATGAGGGGTAAAGATCATTTAAAAGGATGATATAGATCTAGAGATAATTGACATAGGTTTTATAGGTAATTTTAATTTTTTGGATTTTTTTTAATTCAATACCTGAAGGAGAAAGCATGAAAACCTATGATAAGGTTCTTTATGTGCACAAAATGGGATGTTGCATACTTGAGAAGAGATTTATTGTAATTATTGGCATGTGAAACCTTTTAATGAGATAATAATCACTTCATAGAATTTTTTTAATTTCCCTGTATTTTTTTTCTTGGCACTGGTTTTAGAGATGAGTGGCAATCCTTTATGAATGATTGTTAATAAATGAAACTAGTCAAAACCTTGTCAAAACCCTTATTATGACCTGAACAGAAAGATATTATTTTTTATGGATCTTAATGGTATATTTGACATAGTTTTATGTTTATAAAATGTAAATTACTCTTCAAATTTTCCTCAGGTGGTTTTTTTTGTTATGATAGTGAGTAGAAGCTATAGGAAACCCCTTATTCCTAGGGATTTTTATGTAGCAGGTAGGGTTGACTATGACAAAGCATGAAAAATGTTGGAGGATTATTTGTAAGAATTATATTTTATTCCCATTAAATTTTTTATTAGTTTTAAAATATAAAAATTTCTAACCGATCATGGAAATTAGCCTATCACTAAATATGCCTAATGAGCAAAATAGTGAGAAAATTAGGCAAGAATTAGAATGAGAATAGGGATTGGTTTTAGAGAAATAGGGATGGATAATAATTTATGGGTTAATTATTAAATATATATCCCTCATATCCCATTTTTTTAATAAGTTTTTATGATTCCTATACACAAGAAAAAAAATCATCAAACTAGTCTGTCTAACTCAATGAAGTATGTGTAGAGTGAAATAGTGATATTAGTCTGTAAGATAGATATTGACATATAAACATGAAATTTATATTTTAAAATATGATATAAGGATGATAAATTTTCACACAAACCAATTTTAATATCACATAAGTGTTACCATATGTTTTATATGACTTGATTTTCTTGACTATGTTTTTGGTGCTACGAACAAGTTTTTGTGTGTGTGTGTGTGAAAATGATGGTCCTGAGTCATTTTGGACTAATTTATAGGATAAAATTATATTTAATGTGTTATAAATGTATTATATTACAATTTTAATTTATTTTTAATCATTTTAAGTCCATTTTCAGTCTTGGATATTCAAATGATTTTGATTGTTTGTGAATAGTGTTTGGTGTTTCTGAGTAAGCCTTTTACAGAAGTGTTCCTGGAGCCTTTTGGTCTATGTGGTAAAGACAAAAGAATTTTTGGAATTATTTTAAGTCATAAATATCCTATATATTTTATTTTATGTATTTTTTATGTGTAAAATTTGTGTATATGGTTCAAATTTTCAAGACAAACTTTCCGGCAGTGAGAAGGACTAATGCAAGTAGACCTAATTAGATGGTTCAAGTTGTGATTAGAGCCAAATGGTATTGGGGAAATAATAATAGATAATTATGGGTATATTAAAGTTTTATATTAATTTTTTCATCCATTTTTTAAGGCTAAAATTGTCCAAATGAGGTCCAAGTGAAACATGTGCTTAGAGAAGGCCTAATTGCATTAGGTCTCTATTAGGCCTAATGGTGGTTTTAGCCCTTAATGGTAATGACCAACCTATGAAATGTTTTATTCATTTATGATAAATTTTTTAATGATATATTTAAATTATAATAAAATTATTTTTATTCCTTGGATGACCAATATGGGTATGACAGAGAATCAAGTATAAAGTCCAAGCCTAATAAGCCTATTTTGACTAGTTAGAGAATTGAGCTATTGAGCGAAGGATATAAAGTTTTTGGAGAAAAGGTTAAGGGGTTTAAGATCATAAAATATATAATATAAATATTAAATTAGTATATAAATGTGTTTATATAGTTTTTTATCAAGGTAATTTAACTTAATTCTACCAAGGAGAGGGCTAATTGAGCAAGAAGGCATAATAGGCTGTTTGAGAGAGAAAAAAGTATGAGAAGAGAAAAAAAAGATATAATATTTATTTTAGTAATAAATATTTATACAAGGGTGATAAAATATTCAAGGTATATAATTTTGTGCTTGGTTACCTAGGGTTTTAGATCCTCGTTGTAGGTTGAAGATTGTTAAATGCACTAGTTGAGTTGGTGTTTGACTAAGTGTGGGGTTGGTTCTCCTTGTGGAGCTAGTGCCTAAATAAAATGTTTATTAATGTATTATATGATAGTATTCTAATCTATTAATTATTTTTTTAATCCCCCTATAGTTTTTCCCATATATAACTCATGTTCTTATATTATTTTCTTTCATAGATGCTTAAGTGTGCATTAATCGGTGTATGTAAGTGAATGAATGCTTCATGAATATTAAGTGAAATTGGAGGACTATTTTTATATAATTGATTCATTCATATACCCAATAATTATAAATAATTACAACATAAAAAAACCTTCTTATAGTTTTAGAATCATCATCTTGACATCTTGTAGACCTTCAAATAGATGACGACCTGCTGCAAATAGACCAAGTCCTTTTTCATGATTTTTAAGCTTCACATATTTCTCATTATGGAAAGGTACATATAAAATTTTAATAAGAGGTTGGTTACCTTGTTTAGGACCTCAAATGAATCATATTATAATGGAGTATCCTCCTGAGATGATATGCTTATAGAGATGCCTTCCCCTTGATGAACTCATATTATTCAATCTAAACTAAGTCATGTCAGGACTCTAAAAGAAGATAACCTGAGCCTATGATCTCAAACAATTATTTCAATTTATCTCTTTGATGATCTAAAAATTCTTGAATATTTTATTCTTGATCTACCTCTACTAATAGTTGTTGAGGGATTCCATGATGAAAGGTAGTTGTCATGTCATCAAGGAGGTCCTGGATGTCATCCTCATCTTGTCTAATGGAAACATCTCTCTCATGTGGTTTATCATGTTCCTGCAACTTATCATTTTTTTCACTTTTGAAAACTAAATGGTGTCCTTCCTTACTAAGTGTTGTACCTATAAAAAACTCCTCTTTAATATCATTCAAATCATCATCATCAACTACCACCTAAACCTAATTTTCATTTCTCGGCTCTTTAAGGAGTGACATAGGATATTATTATATGATTCTAAGAGAGATGAGATATATGCCACATTTACTTCATTTACATACTTTTCCTTAATAATCATCATCTCTTCCTTCTTCTACACATTATTTTGAATATATCTCCATGAGGGAAAGGACTTAGAATCTTAAGGATGGAGGGGTGGGGATTGAATGACTTTAGAGTTTTTTGACAACTTTTCATTCTTCCTTGAATGTAGCACTTGGTCTCAAGATGGAAACTTAGGATTAGGAGTTTCTTATATTGAGTGTGTTACTATTTAGAGCATAAAGGGAGGTATGTGTAGCTAAGATTGAGTTGTTTTTGTATATTTTATGGACTAATGAAAGTGTTGGTCCTTGGCAAGGCAAGATTCAAAATAAATCCTTGATTAATCATGATTATTAGTTCCTTCATAATAAACTCTTCCTTCCCTTTTCACTCTCTTTTGAATGGAATTCCATGATGGAAAATTTTTCAAGGTTTGTGAAGGTTTTTAAAGGATTTGACACACAATTTTTGGGACCTTTTGAGGGGTGATGGGAATCTTAGCATGATATTGACATGGGATGAAGGAGGGGATAGAAAGTTAGCATTGGTGAGTTTTTTCTATTAATGCTCTATCAACCTATCTTCAATTTTGGAGATTAGACCCTCTATGTTCAACATATCATTACTTATCCTTGAATGACCCTCCCTCATAAAGAATGACTAGTCTCTTTTGGCATACTACAATGAAAATCTAACACCCTCAATGACATGTTTGGGAATTTATTTCTCATATCCTTTCAATGTGTCAATGTTTATCATGTCTCTCATGATCCAATAGGGTTTGTTTAAGACCAAATATGTATGTCTTTGGGTATGACTGCGGGTTTAAATAATGTCATGTTATTTCCATGATGGATCAGATGAGTGATTAGGATACCAAAGAGGCTGATGAGACTCATAATAGGGTTGGTAGGGATCATAATGACATTTAAATGTATCAAGGAACTAATCATAAGGAAATTAAAAATATAATTATACATCATATACCTCCATATTTCATCATTAAACACATGAGAATAAATGAGACTATAAATGATAACTCATCTTACCCTTGAAATGAAAGATTATCATGAATTTTACTATGATTCATGACTACAAACTTGCCAATTTGGTGCTTAAAACTCTTTTAAATGTTTTAGATGTTTCTAATAAATACCTTTAATTCATAGATATCCTCCAAGGTTGACAAATCATGATTTAAAGAACTTCAAGCTCATCCCACTAGACATGCTAGAACTATTGGTGATCTAGGTTAAACCCTTATTGAGGAAAAGAGTGTTTATGTCCAAACCTCAAACTTAGTCCAATATGGGAGTGACTTTAGACTGTGGGCTGCCTAATATTTAGGTCACACCTCTATATTTTATGGGGATAGCTCCCATAATTTGTTAATTTAAATCTCTTTATCTAATTCCTAACTCTATTGGGATGAGAAGAGTATAAAGATTGCACAATTGAAACCTAATCTAAAGTGGTTATGTACCATGATGAAAATTCCATCCACTCAATATTGAACTCAAACAACACTGGAGGATAAATAAAATAATTGAATCACTTCTTTGGTGGTCTTTAGGCATCAATATTTCATGTAGAGGTTGATTTTTAATGGATGAAGCTTTAGGAAAAAGAGAGAAAGGTTTGATTCTAGATTCTGATAGTCATATACCCACTCATAAACCCAACCATTAACCTTATATCACACTACACAACCTATATAGGATACTTATTAACAACTAGGTGAAGGTATTATACCTACATAAGGGAAATTGAATCACTTAAGAATATCAAACAATGAAACACACACTAGAAGCTAATTTAAAAGAAGTTAAAACAATCCATTAACTATCCAAGAGGTCTCATAGAGTATAAGGTCAAGTAGATTTTCCTCACACCGGCCTAATGGATACAATGCAAGGCCAAAAACCTTCAATATGTATAAGAAATGGGGTGAGAGGATAAATGTGGAATTTAAAATTAGAGAAGAGGTTATGAATGACTAAGGTCTACTCTAAAATCATAGTTACATTAGTTATGCAATCCTTTTTAATCCTTTTCCATGCATTGATGCTCCTTAATTATCCCATTAGGTGTTGAAGATGAAGTGCAGGGTTTTGATTCAGAACTCTCTAAGGTAATGACATGCCAAAATAGTAAAAAAATCTTCTATATGGTAGTTACAACATGACTGAAGTGAAAATACATCACCACAAATATGTAACAATCCATCTCTCTTCTAAGCATATTTGATAAAGTCAATGAACTACCCTATCCTTCCATCATATCTTTGAAATGTGCATTTATTTCCATTCAAGGGTTATCTATGAGGTTTAACATCCTTTTATTCACCCATTCCACTATCCATTCAATGCTAGTTTGAGCTCTCCTTTTTGACCAAAATAGGCCAATTAGGCCAATTAAGCCTAATTACCTAAGTGTTGGAATTTGATAGCCATTAGAGACATATAAGAGAGCTTAAAAACTTATGAATGAGTGTGTTTCAAACTTGAATCAACACCATAAACCATAAAATAGGCTTATATAAGCATTAGACACTTGAAAATTCACTTTTCTTTGTTGACTAGTCCATCTTCTTCTAGCATTTGTAGACTATAATTTTTGAGTGAGCTTGTAGAGACATTTTCAAGAAAAAATTTAGGCATATTATAAATTTAGGGGATGTAAAAATTCCCAAATCATCCCCTCTAATTATTTTTAACTCTTTATTATTCATATAAATTTATTTTTATTCCAAATCCTTAAAAACATATAGATTAATGGTACTTTCATATAATATTTATATAAATCACTATCATGGATGGAATCTCCCTTGAGTGTGTTATCTAATCCAAGTGTTAGATAGGCCAAAATAGTGTTTTTAGATGCAAACATTTAGTGATATCTACCATCAGGTCTGTACTAGGGTTTAATGGAGGTTTTGGGTGCTTAGGAGTCTTAGTGATAGTTCATAGTGTATGAACATCTAAGTTAGAAATAAATGCCATGAATCTCTAGGTTACTAACCCCCTCACCTTCCATGAATGTATTGGGTTCCCATGCAAGGTATATTTGTAAATATATGAACATTGGAGGATGACCCTAGGTTTTTTTGTAGATCAATTTTGAGTGCCTAACTTATTAAGGTTCATTTATAGAGGTTATCCCCCCAATGCTAACCAATCCTTCATTTATTCTTAATTCATATGGAGACTTAAAATTCCTTAATATATTTGGTTTCTATCACCTATGTGGTGGAGTGGGTGAGCACTTGAATTTGGCACTTGAGTTGATTATATGTAGGGTCAAGTGTTTCTAGCCATGTTTTGGATATTTTTTGACATTTTACACACTTATTTCCACTAAAAACTCATTTTAATCCTTAAAAATATTCATGCACCTAACCCTAAAAATACAAATTGTTTAAAGAGATTGGTTTTACCTTTAAGTGATAGTAGGGTCTATAGGCAAGCCTCTGTGACTACTTATATCATCTTATCACTAAGGTAAATGAATATAGTTTTGAGTGTTAGTAAATTTGAATGAGTCTTAAGGGTCATTAACACCATTTAACCCATTTATAGAATCATTTTTAAGCTCCAAATTATTTTCAATCCTCTCCAAACATGATTCACCCATCTAGCTCCTAGGTTGGCTATCTAGGATAAGGCTTGGTCTAAGAAAAATAGTTGGTATACTCATTATTTTTGTAAACTAAAATTATATAATAATTCCTTTAATGGGTAATTATTTCCATTATAATTGATTTTTAATACATTTTGTATACTTAAAAAGGCCTTAATTGATTATTTTGGCTCAAACTAGCTTTAAATTACCTGTTAACTATTGCTTATGTGTGAATACCCTAGGTATAGCCTTCAACATTATTCTATGAGGTATTTGTGACCATGGATAGGTTTTTCATGTGATCAAGGTCATTTTAATTATTATGATATGGCTTGATAATGTCCATTTATTTGTATACCTTATCATCTTCATGCTTAGGGATCAAGGTTGCATATGCTTATGTAACCTCAAGCTTGAGTAGATATTATTTTTCCTTCCCATAGGTGATGACCATAAATATTTCCTTATCATTAAATCTAAAAATAAAACATCCTTGTACTAACATTTCCATTTTACTATAATTAGAGTATAGTCTCTTTTATGCATTGATCTATTGTAGGTGTATACTTATTCATGATAATTGTGTGTAGGGTTTAAGTGGCATGTTTTTATGAAGGAGAGTGATCAATATATATTAAAACCTTATAAAAACCTTCATATCTTCACTCAACCATAGAATTCATATCTCCTCATGTTCACATCAATCTATGTGCCATTGGAGGGTATACATAGTAATTTTTGGAGACCCTACTATAGTAGCTTAAAGGGCTAATTGTAGCTTTTTAATATGCTTCTATAGATGTATGTCAGATTTATGGGAGAGGTAGGATATATTTAAGTGAATTATAAAACCATATTTACTTTGATAAAATCATTTTAACCTTATCTTACACCTCAACTTCCCTTAGCAATGGCCTTCATTACATACTCCCTAGTGAGCCAAGTAAGCATGGATATAGTTGTATCAAGTCTAGTATGGGATAGTGATTGGAGTGAGGTGTGAAGTAAATTAGTGGTGACTCCACCTTTAATATATCATTATCCAACTTGAGACTATTCACTACCCTTTCTTACTTAAGACCAAAACCTTAACCTTGCTCTAAAAAATTAGTCACCAAATAGTTGTAAATTTTGTTATATGGATTGGAATAGTCTAAGTGTGTGATAATCTGGGGTGAAAAGATTTAGTAATCACATTAAATCACACTTTATATTCAATTATTTCATTGATATTACTTTCACCCTGCCATTGTTTTCTCATCTTCACCCAACATAACACCCTTTAGAATATTTTCATGGTGACTATTATAGATGGTGTCAGACCTCTATAAAGACATAGGAGAGGCATGGATATTTATTAAAGATGAAGGGATGTGTATTAAATCATAAATTCATTAGATCTATAAATCAATCCTATCTCAGAGAAGATAGATCCTAGTTACACTTTTGATTGGAGATACATTAGATAATCAGGAATATGATGAATAAATAGATCCACTATACCTAATTAGGGGATATATTACCAAAATAATAATAATAGAGAGGGTTATAAATCCTAATATCAATAAAAATAATGCAATAACCCTAACTAAGTCCCATGTTTTCATATTCACTATATTAATAATAAGTAAAACAAAAAAATCTAATCTAGTGCTCATCAAAGCTTGTTATAAAAAGTGGGGGTAATAAATAATAAAATTAAGCATGCATAGAGGATATATACTCACATCAATATATATATATATATATATAATACTAATGCATGTAAGCTAATTAAAAATGCATATCTATTTACTCTTACAAAGGAAGAACAAATCTAGGAAGACTTACCTTTAAAGATGAACCCACTGAGCCTCAATCTCTCCATTGGCCAAGGTACTTTGTAAGAGGTTGTTTTGGTATGTAAGGATGACAAGGATAAATCAACACTAGGCTACACAACTTATCAATTCATCCAAAAGACTTATCCACAAGACAAGATATGTATCTCCAAAGAAAGTATGAAACCTTAAGCTTGCTCCTAAAGTAGAATGGTAGATAAGTAGATGCACAATATCTCTTACTTCTTCTCTTATCTAAATAATGGTGGAATGATCTTTTATAAATAGGTGGATTTAACCATAAGCCCTTATAAAAGTTTTGGTTGGTAGGGTTGACCTAATCGACCTAGTATCATTAATGACAAAAACCTCACTAGGTCACAAGATAGTCTGGCTAAGAGTTGACCTAGACCCTAAATGAGTTTCACCAATAAGAGTACAAGGTTGACCCAATTGACCTAGTACCATAAAATATTGAAAGGGGTTTTGGGTTAGAAAAGGGGGTATGGAAGGTTTTAAAATACTAGATGAGTATTAAAAAGAGAAGAACAAGCTTAGGATAATGATTTTTAGGGAAAAAGTGTGTAGATAACAAGTTGTAAAAGGGACAACAATCCGATAAAGTACCAATGGTCTACCCACCCCTTTCATAGTGTACCCCTTAGGGAATACACTCATAGAGATTAAGACTCAATGGGTTATTTAAAAATAGAGAACATTAGTATTTGATAAAGAAATTAAAATATTAGGTGTATACATATGCCCCACTCAAAGCTTATCATGTGTCACATAAGTGTAACACGGGATGGTGCTTCAGGAATAGAACATGATGACACATAACATTGATGCTAAGTAAAGTGCATTAAGAAGAAAATAAGATAATTAAAGGACATAATTGATAAACACAAATCTTTACTTACCTTAGTTCTATATATAAATAAGGAGATGGGAGAGATGTGAAGTGATCCAATATGAGGAACATCAAGCGAACCTATAGAGATTAGAACAAAAAAAGAGCAAAAAATTGAATTTTTTATAATATAGGCATATAATAGTGGAAAATATTCTTTACGTTATCATGATTCCATAAATTTTTATGGCTATAAAAATGAGTTATTAAAATTAGAGATATGATCAAAACAAGGAATCTAATGGTAAATATTTGAAGGGTAAATAATTATGAATAGTAAATTTAAATAGGATGAAAAAGAAAGTCATTTGCTATTATTTGAGTATTATAAGAGAAAAATAGAGCTTTGAGAGACCTATTAAAACTTGAAAGGGCTAATATGGTGAGGATATGAAAGCTAAGATGAGAAGGATGCCTAATGGCCGTAACGAGGGCAACACAAGTAGGAAACTAAGAATTTCAAATTTATTTTGAGTATTTTATTTAAAATTAAGTGTTTTATAGAAATTTATAAGTTAGAAAAATTATAAAAATTAGATTGAACCCCAAGAAGCTGATAAGGTACCTATAGGTCGAATGGGGAAATGGGTTGAAAGGAATTAGAGCAAAAAATGTTGAAATCATTTATTACTAGTGGGTCAAAGAATCAGTAATTTGAATAAACTAGATCAACCCAGTCAACCTAGTAGGTTGAAAATTATGTTTTGACATGGCCAACATAGTAGGTATGGGTCAACTTAGTTGTCTACAGTATAGGGATAACTTACTACCATATTTCTGATTTAGTTAATTAAACCAAATTCTTGACTTAGTATTGAAGGGGGAAAATGAAAGGGTTAACATAGTTTGTTAAGTCCATAAGGTTAACCTAGTACTATTAGGTTAACTTAGTATGTTACTAAGTGGCCATTATACTACTAAAATGCACAAAATTTGTTGATATAGTATTGTTAAGGTCTAAGATGCTTGAATAAGTACTGAAATGACTAATTAGGCTAAAAATAGGTGAAATTGGTAGGAAATGAATAAATTAAGATAATAATTGATGATTTTTCATTAAAATTTGAAAAAAATGTATCTGATTATAAATGACATGGAGGTCTAATACATATTATGTTATTTTATGTTTGAAAGGGCACCAAAGGTTTTGGTGATTAGTGGATGTATCATGGCTACTAGATCTATTAGAGCACCTGACAGAGGTGGACCAATCTAGATTAGTCATGATAGGCTTGGGAGGCATCATGGAGATGTGACAAGTTCCACTAAGTGATGATTTGGTGGTTATATTCTTAGGAGCTTGGGAAAAATTGACCAATAAATTTAGATGGGTGGTGGATGGGGATAACATATAGGTTGGTATCACATTGGAGGATTTCCATGTATTGCTTGGACTTCCTATAATAGGGACATCGATGATTATGGAGATACCAAATGTTCTCAAGGAGAGGTGAGCATTAGCTCGATGGGAAACTTACTTGGATAAGATTTACCTAGGACTAAGGGTGAGTATATTTGATTTATATATCACATAAGTTTTAGATATTTAAAAGGTTATGATAGGAATTGTGATATAATAAGTTCTATGTCACAAGTTAGACAATAAGGTACCATTGTATGCAATAAGCTTGTGTTAATTGATATTAGAGTAGGGGGAACTCTATGACCTAGGTTTTATCATTTGGTTTCAACTCATGCATGATATGTATGGGATCTTGTACAAAGGGTAGAAGACCATCAGGCTAGTGGTATTATCTAGTGCTTAGATATATGAAAGGTTTCTAATGTATTAACCGGTTGGGTTTCCCCATGTGGTTGATGATCAATTACCTTGGGTGATAAGATAGAGATAAGATCAGGTGGTGTAAGGTGTGTCCTAAATGACAATGTTATATATGGTGACATAAGGAGAGATTGTGTGGTATCCATATTCACACATTGTGATATTTTAGCCAAGTTGGAGGATAGTGGCACCAGATTTAGCATGATTATAGATCACATGCCACTACACTTAGTGGTTAAAGACACATATAGTGGCATGATTGGTAGGATACCTCACCTAATGACTCCTATAGTATTTTCCTCTTTTTATGCTCAACATTTAAGAGAGCTAAGAGGGAGAGGAGGAGGAGGACCACTAGTCGTGAGACATAATATTATAATATAGCATGAGAGACCATAGAAAGGTCAATCATGATGGCCAATAATTAGATAAGACATGGATGTGGATGCAAGAGTTATGTAGGTACCACATATAACACCATAGTATGAGGAATAGTGACCACCTCAATTTCACCACTGACAGAGGTGTCAATGGTAAGAGAGAGCACATAGGGTGGTCATCTAGGATGACCCATTGATTGGCCTAGGTAGAGTTATATATAAACACCACTGAGGTAAGGATTAAGATAGGCATATGTGTTGACCCAAGGGTTTTATTCTATTGGGAGGTGTCCCATAGATGAGGTACTCTAGGGATGATTTGATGAAGAGACCGTGCTCAACAAATGATCAAATAGAGAGATGGTGACTGGTGACATCTAGATAAGTAATAAATGGTTGAAATTTTCTTATGTTTTTTTAAATAGAATACTAGTTGTGTAGATACATTGATAGATTAGATAGAGTTTGAGATATATCTATGATATAACATCTATCTGGTTTAAATTTTGTAGATCATATAGATGAGGAGGAACTAGATGGGGATCTCTAGTGAGGGGAGCACTCCATGATATTTTGGATGGGGTGTTGATGCCATATAATCCTACCACATTTGATGATCCCATGGTACCATATTACCTAGCTCATGTGAGTTGGTTTATACTAGAAAGAAAGGTCATGAGGTGATTATTAGATTGCAGAGATGGGATATAGACACTTGTAGGAGTGGTAGTGGGAGAGGCATAGGCATGGTAGGCCTTGGCTCAAGAGAGAGTTGTACATTTAGATACCACTATTCATCTAATATAGGTACAAACCTAGGTGTCCAACCTATAGGGATAAGTATCAGGATTGAGATCTCTTACATCCACTTCATAGAATAATATTTAGAGGGAATTATTCAAGGCATCTATGGGAAGTGCATCTAAGCCACAAGATAGAGATGATAGAGCCCAACCTTAGAGCTAGAGTGATGTCTTTTTGTACTTTGTATCAAAAAAACATAATGTATATATAAATATCTTATATTTATAGTTGGATGTTAATCTTATGTGACTATGTTATGGTTATGATTATGGATGCATGGATATATTTCTTTCTAGCACATGCATTTTTCTTTTGTTGTATATGTTATAAGAAATATATTTATTATGTTTTCTTTTCTAGCATTATGTAGGAAACATGCATTGTTAAAAATAAATAGGAAAAAATAATTTGGCAAAGTATAACCAATCAAAAACAAATGCACTACACACTATTTTACATTGGAAAATGTGTAATAACAAAAGATAACTAAGTATAAGAAACCAAAGAGTGGTAAACAAGAGGGACAAAGTTTGTTTTTAAACCATGAAAAAGATTTGACACTAAGTGAAAACAAGTAAAATCACACTAAATCACATTAGGAAGTATTAAAATAATGAAATAAATTGGAAATCATGTGAAATAACCAATGGGATAAAAATAAATAAATAAAGTCAATCAATCATAGTAGATCGTGTTAAGAAGTATAATAGAGAAACAAAATTGGAAAAAATGGTCTTGAATTAATCACACTAATTCAAGTTTAGAAGTTTTAAAACCTCAAGAAAAATGGTTGGATTCTTACATGTATTAAAAAAATAAGGAGATAAATGTGACAAGATTAATGAAGTAAGCATAAATCATACTAATTCAAGATGGGAAACATGTCCATGATGTTTAACTCATAATCAATCACATCTTATGTCATATTTAACACATGTAATTTTATTATTATTGTCTCCATATATTTCACCCTAGAAGAGGATGTTCAGGCCTCTTCAATATTTAGGTAACATGGGAATACCTCCAGGTGTGTGGGGCACCTATGGTATAGGTATACCTCTAGTATTATGAGGGATAACTCCCTAGATATAACTTGATGTGCTTATGATCCTAAGACTACCTATAATGGGTGAAAATGGATAGAGATATGCATTAAAAAAACCTACACTAGGAGTTGATACACCAAGGATTTGGTTCCACATATGCTTGCAATTTACCTAATGGATTAAGATAGTCAAACTAGCCTCAACACCATTGATGGAACTCCTAGCTTTAGTGTTTCTCATGAAGGCAAAGAGTCATTAAAAAAAAGAATGAATTTGAAAATAAGGTCACATTTAACACTAATAAAATAATACACACTTCAATAGCCTATTTTAATAGCATACACTTCATGAAACTTGGTAAGGGAAGCCATTTTGCAACAACATATTTAAGGATTGTATGAAAGCAAGATGAACCTAATCTATACTTGACATTCAAAGAGATCACTTAAACACATCTTGTAAATTAAATTTTAGTAAAATCATATTTATTCTCATTAATATAAGTACAAATCAAGGTACAATTTTGGGATGGCTTCACCATACCAAAAGATGGAATCCCCTACCAAGCCAAAATGGCTTGCATTTATAAAATTAGAGGAAGAGAGAGAGAGAGGGAAGTTGAAAGGGAAAAAATAAATGTGTAACCATGATAAGAGATTTCAAAATACATGTGTATGAGGTTTATGAATATTCATGACACTAATATTGACCTACAAATATTCTAAATTGAGCATCTTCCCTCCATGTGGCGTAGAAACCCTTCACAAGCATCTTTTGGCTTTGAAACTCCTTAACAAGTGGTGAAATTAATTAGTGAGGTATGAGAAATATTGGTAAATTATGTATGCATACTAATGATACTTAGGGATCCTCTTGAAGCATCTTAGACTATCACACCACCTGAAAACATTAGTTACCTTCATAAGTGTCACTAGGCCTCTTCACCTCATTAGGCTTAATTTGGCCAAAATGGCTAAAATTGGGATTTAGATTTAGTTATGAAAATTTTATTCATTGAATGACTAATATCATCATTTTGGACTGGAAACATGCTACTTGGATCCATCAAACTCTCTCTAAGTCCCTAATTTGACCACAAAGCCTTCACTAGGCCTTATCTCCTTGTAACCCTATTTTGGCATAAATACACCTACATAAAAAAAATGTATCAACCTTTAGGAATTAGTGAAAATAATTTTGAGGACCCATTTACATCATTAATCTTGGTTCCAATTTTATAGGTCCATATCCTAAGGAAAGTATGATTTTTAGTCCATTAGCCTCCCCAATTAGGCCTAATTAGGCCTCTTTAACCTAGAAGGCCAAAAATACATGTTTTGGGATTTTGAATATAAAACCTACGATAAATTTAACATAATTCACTTTTTATACCCATAAATTTCCTCCATGTTCAATTTTATCCTCTGAACATCTGTATAGACCCTTGTTTTAGAATTAAATGCCCTTCTTTAGCATATTCCATATAGCCATATACTTGCAAGTGAAGACTAGTAGCATAATATGATCACCTAGAGATTTATCAAGGATTAAATAATGGTTTCCAAGCTTGACACAAATATTTTGGTTCTTAATTTTTCCTATTTTCCTCATCGAGTTCCAAAACAATCATTTGGAGGGTTTGATGTGACTTAACCCTTTTGGCTTTATTCATAAAACTTTCACATTGAATATCCTTTAAAATTTCACTAAAATAAACTAAATGGTCCTATATATCATCTCAAATTAGATCATGTCCCCATACAAACATTTAATGAAGTTATAAGTTCTTAAACCTAGCATTTAAGTTGCCTTCTTGCATTCTGTGAGGCCTGTTGGTAGTTTGAGCTTAAACTGGACAATTAAAGGATATAACCAAAATAAAATAGTCCAAAAAACTATTTATACATCCTACCAATATAATCCAATCAATTTAATGTATTAATTTGACCAAGAAGTGAAAGGTGGCCCCTATTTGCACACTAGCCCAAATGTTTGCTCAAGTAGATACACATGTAACTTTATAAACTCTAGGTGTTTGGAAAATTTTACAACCCTAAAAAAAAATTATCTAATGGTACTAGGTATTTTTAAACTCACCAACCATTCTTGTAAACTTCACTTTACCTTTGATGCATGATTTTGACCCTACTCCCCAATTTGCAAAGCCTGTGCAAGGGAAAAGTGGCCCTTATCTAAGACAGAACAAGGGGAACTTCCCTTCATGATCTCAGATATAAAATTATTGAATGTGGTATAAAGGTTTTTTAACATTATCTCCACCAAATTTTGGATATTAACTCATAAGGATGCTCTTCCAACAAATTCTAAACTCAAGACTGAGTTTTCTGATACAGTTTCCTATAAGGTTAAGGAAAAGATGATTGTGTTTTACTTGAAAGAGCCTACAGGGTTAGGCATGAGATTGGCTTGGTGTTAATTATCCCTATTCCCATGTTTCTCAATGCTTATTTACCATCTCACATTCTTGGCCTCACCTAGGATCTCTCAAGTTATAACATCCCATGCTTATGTCCTTCCATATGACTGTCTTTTCTTATATGACTATGGTAATCATAGCTGACTATGTTTGGGTTGTTGATAAGTGTTTTATTGGTGATATAACTCTGATCTCATACTACCTAATACCTTATAATCATCTTTATTCATTTATTTCATTCAAGGGCTCTCATACTACCCCCAACTTATGTTTTAGTCTCAACTGATTGTGCTTATGTAATGACTGAGATAGTCATTACATGCCCCTATTTTACATCTCTTAGGCATGTTTGATATTTTTATACCTATTTTATCATGTTATTTATGTTCTAGGAGCACCCATATCCAACCTCACCCTAGAGGTTCACAAACTAGCTCAATCATGCTCATGTTTAGCCCCTTAACATGACTATTTTTTTCGTACTGACTGAGACAGTCATCATATTAGTTGTGTTAGTGCATTTAAGGGGTCTATAGGGTTAATTTAATCTATTTTTAGGTCTCCATTGAGTTCCTTTAGGTTTCCTCTTCCTTATTGTACTATGAATCACTTGGAAACCCTTTAAATCTATAATAACCTGTAAACTTCCCCTCCACTATCAAACCTTGCTATAGGTGGCCATTTTCAAGCTTGTATGGATAAGTAAATGGCATGGAGGTCATAAAACATCAAAATATCTTTGAATTAGCAAATTATCTCATGAAGGTCACTTGAAGAAAGGTAGAGTTTCTCAGATTTGCCTTCATAGTCTAAGACAATCATCATGGGGTTCAAAACCGACCTTGCATCTCATCCCTATAGATATCACTGCTCATTTTTAGTGAGTTCTTAGCCAACTTTACACTTATGGAAACTCAACCTCATTTCCTAATTTTATTAAAAATTTGGTATGTTGGTTCTTTGGTGATAGGGCTACAATTTCAATCAATAAAAGGGCACAGTAACATCATTTGTCATGAGATATGACATCCCAAAAAATCACCTAGATCTTTATTTGACTATTTTAAGGACTAAGAACCCAAATAAAAATAGTCAAATCCATTGAAATGAAACTTGCCCATGTGCTACCCTTGATTACATCTATGAACTTAGACTTTGGATAGGTGTTTTAGAAGCATTTGGATGTTCCATGGTGAATTATGTGCATCCTCAATAAGCACTGAGACCCAAGGATGTCATGGAATGAGGTGGAAACTTCATTTTGATATCAACTTGCCAAACAAAGCATAAAATGGTTTTTTCTTAGTGCAAACAAATGGAAGGGAGTTGGATGATGAATCTAGAATGTAAAGGACCTCCATTAGACCCCCTACACATGTGCTAAACCATTCTTTCTCACTCCTTTCTGAGCTACAAAAATAAGAGAAAACTTGGACACCTCATAGATGAACAAGCCATAAGAAGCACCTTAACTTCTTAGTAATTGTTCATAAAGATCAGGGCATGAATTTTTAAACTATTTTCACTGAGTTTAATCCCACTAGACCTATTAACATTCCCCATAACCATTTTTTCCAACTCCACCTGTATGACTTCTGGTGAGCATAAACCTTTAACTGATTTTGACTTTGCCAAGGAGTGATGGAGAAGTAGAGTGGTTTTTTGGAACTTTTAGACTATTTGAAGCTTGTGGATACTATAAATGACTGGCTTATATGTTGATGCATGTTATTGGACCTTCAACACCTATAATAATCTATACAACTACTGTACAAGTATGCAAAACTCTTCATTTTCTAACCATTTATTGATTATCATTTTATCACCTAAAGGATTAGTTAATGTTGACATATCTGATATGGAATCTAACACATTGAGAAATTAGAAGAGTTTATGACACTTGGACAAGTTAAGAAAATCATATATTTGCCTAGATGACTCAAAAATGGCCTTAGAATTAAAACAAACCATGTCAAGGCATATTTCCCATAGAATGACACTAAGTAACATATAAAACACCTTATGAAGACATATTTTATTCCTAAATGAAGTTGTTTACCTATGGCATTGACTCAATTTGACTAGGGGGTCAAATTGGTCAATAGTTGTGACTTGGATATTGAAAATTTTTATGATGAAGACTAGGTCCTATCCATGGTATTAAACTAAAACTCACAAAAGGAATACCAATAAGGTAGTGAAAATATGGAAAAAAGGGATGTTTTTAATGGTAATGTGAAAATTTGGTAATTTATGAGGAAGGCTAGGTCTTATCCATGGTCATACAATGCAACACATAAATATAATTCTTAGGGGAGTGATTAGTGAAAAAAAAAATATTTCTCAAGGGGAATATTAGGTTTATAGGGAGTTAAAAAGGGAATGTGAAAATCATCACATAGGAATCTAATTATAATACCTTAAGATATATGATGCACACAACGGACATGATAAGACATTAAATGATTAGTAACCATAAAAATACAAAGGATACTTATTCACTATATACACAAAGTTGTGTAGGAAAATGTGGTACTAAGTTCAACTCATGTAGGTAATTTTGAATAAGAAAATTAAAATGGATCTACCTTCTCATAATGTGTTTCCCATTCTTTAGGACCCCTTACAGAGCCATTGGTCTATTTCAAATATTGGGTACTTGTGTGAGAAAGTAGGTAGCACTAAAAGTATTTGTATTCTCCTTTTCTAATCTACTAGCCTACTGAAACCTAATCAACCTCAACTCTATTGTGAGGACAACTATGGAGTTTGAGATTCAATTATAAAAATGAGATGTGCTTAGAATCACATTTTTTAGTGTGATTTAACTTTTGATAATTTTTAATATTGCCTTTGGGATCATTACCTTTTATTAAATGATTTGGATTTTTAATATTTTTATGGATTTTAATATTCCTCCTCCATACAAAATTTGAATGACCAATCATGAGAGATAGAGTGATACACACAAATTAGCTTTAGCCTTATGATAAATGAAGTTAAATAACCAAATACAAGATTGACTAGAGCACTTAGGCTTAACTATGAACTAGCATATTATCTCATGTATTAACCATGTGCATGCTTAGTTTGCTAAAGGGGAAAATGGGAATAAATGGAGATCCAAAGTGGATCAGTAAAAAGGAGATTACGATGAGTTAATTATTTGCTAATTGATTACTTGGTAAACAAGGAATAAGTAAATGAAACAAGGTTTGTATAACCAAGTCACAATAACAATTATCCATGTTGAGAGAGATAAGATAGTAAACAATAATGAAAAATAACAAGGGAGTCATAAAAAAACTCAAGAAGAAAAAAGAATGCAAATATGAAAAATAAATCCATAAGAGAACATAATGACATCATAAGAAATATAAAGTGTGAAACAAATGTCACCATGTAATATAAATATTTGACATAATGTCAAATGATATAAAAATAGATAAAGATAAAGTTGGAGCACACATCTAATCTAAATGAAAATGTAAGAAAACCATGCATGTGTTCATAAATAATGATATAGCTATCCACACACATTATCCATAACATATAATAAGTCTTCATGTAGTTAAATGTGAATTGTAGGTAATGTCTCATTGATATTTAGTTAAAGTTAAGAAAATATTTCACATCAAATCTCCTCACCATAAAAGGTAGGAATGCTTGAAAGATCATGATGATGAGGTACATCATGTAGGGGATGTTTAGGAGACTTCATGGGAGTGGTTTATATTGGATATGAAGGAGTCACTAGTGGTGAAGGAGTCATAGGTGAGGGAATCATGCGTAGAGAATGATCCATAGGTGAGGGAAGTTCCATAGGTGGATGAATAAGAACCACAGAAGGTGGATCTAAAACCACAAGAAGAGATGGAAGCATAGGAGGTGAGACCATCGGGGAAGAAGGGGGAGCCTTCTTTTGAGAATGACCTATGGGAGGAATGGTAAAAGGTGAAATAATGGTTAGGATATGATCCTTAAGATTCTAATAAAATATGTGACAATGATTAGTGTGATGTGTGCCACATTAGT
Organism: Torreya grandis; assembly: GCA_037957365.1. NCBI lineage: Eukaryota > Viridiplantae > Streptophyta > Pinopsida > Cupressales > Taxaceae > Torreya > Torreya grandis. The sequence continues at coordinate 141,130 of JARHVA010006332.1, forward strand.
TCTAGAGACAATACACCTCTTTATACTTAGGAAGATACTCAAGTAATACTTTTGGGGGAGGTATAGCATTGTTTGAGGATTGAGGAGTAGTAGGTTGTATAGTGTCAATATATTATTATAGCTTGCAATAATGTTTGGATGAATGGTTATCTTTTCCATGGAAGTAATAGATATGCCTATGAGTAATCTTGGTAGGTGTACTCATAGGAGGAGGGGAAATAAAAGCTGAGTGATCTTAGTATAGGGAACAATCTCTAGTCTAATGACTGACAACTTTATGAATGTCATAATAAGGCTGATCATCCCATTTTTTGGTTGAAGGAGCCAACTATAGTAAATGGAGAAAATTGTCACCAAGATAAGTTTGGGTTAGTGGAGAGATTGGACAAGGCTTGATGGAAGGAATAATAGGATTGGAAACAAGAAGAGACTTAGCTAGAGTGAGAGTAGGAATGATATCTGAACTAAGCTTTATTGAGGGAGGGGTGGGGTCTATAGAATGTTGAAAGAGAGTCACATGCATTTCAAGGATAAGTAGGATATATGGGTTATGTTATCTATCAAAGTGATAGGGACTAGTCATAGCATGATCCATAAGCATATTCCTATGAGGTTCATTAGAAATTATAGGTGTGCATACCAACTCTACCCTATGATAAAAAGGACAATGCTAAAATTAGGAAAAATATAGGATGGAAAATAGGAAGATATACTAAAAGACTAAAGCAAAGAGGAATGATAATGAATAATCTCAACATTTTAGGCTTGAACAAGACCTCCTAAGAATGGATCATCTAAGTTATAACCATCATCATAATCAGGTGTATGAAGATCAATAATGTAGGTAGAGATGACTTTGTCATCTAATATGGTGTGATGAATGGAATTATAAGTCTTAATTAATAAAATGGGAATGTCATCACAAGGTGGTTGATGAGAATGATATTGAAAAAAAGTGGGAAACTGAGATATGAGATGAGGTGAAAGATTAGAAGTTTTAATCTTAAGATTTATCTCGTTAGGCTCATCATCATTGGAATCTAGGAGGTTAAGGGGAATATTCATAATGAGTTCAAGATGACCATTTTAACCTATTGTATCATAGAATTTCACCCTTATGGGAGATTTCTTTAGGTTATCTCACTCTTAGCTATAATATTGAAGCAACCTCAATCTTTGGGTATCTTGTAGTGAGGTTGAACCTCTAGAGATGGTTAGATTCCTCTTGGTAGATTACCTAAACTACTATTTTTGTTTATAAAAGAGATATAGAGGTGGTATATGATTACTAAGAACACTAAAATGGTGATACACCAAATTTATTAACACTCACATAAGTTTTAAATAAACACTAATTAATCATAAGATAATTCTTGCTCATACAACCTCACAAACTAATTAATTTGCATAAGTACTTAATAAACTAGGCTCACTAAACAATACATGAATCAAAGATGAATTCTAAAATTCACACCAAGCATCCATTAATGGTATAAAGATCTCAAGTTTAGACATTTAACTAACTTGAAAACACCTAAAAATAGGCAAGAAAGAAGGACAATGGACATGGAAGAACACTTCTTCACAAGACCAGCATGCACAAGCTTGCTAAACATAATTCAGAGGCAAGGGATATGTGAAAAATGGTATTTATTTCTTCAAAAGGTCTTTCTCACAAATTTTTACAAGGTTTATTATTGTCAAATGAGAATATATTACAAAAATGGGGGAGAAATGGGAGATATAGGATAAAAAGGTAAGAGAGAGAAGAGGCAAGCAAATAAAATTCAATAAATGAGACACAACCACCCTTCATGGTTTCTCACCCACATTTGGGTTAATTATAATTAATCCTTCCTCAAAAAATTAACCTTTATTAGATCCAAAATCCTTAAATCCCTACCATTAGCCTAGAAACACTCTAAAAGACAATAACTAATTTAGGATGATGATGTCATGATCCACTAAGAAGGAAAAGTCTCTAAATAATTTAAAACTTTAATGAATTCTCAAATTTTCCTCCTCAACCTCAAAACTCTCCTCCTTGGACTTCTACACCCCCCTCCACTTGCACTTATAGAAGGTGCTTGGTAAAGGGTTAACTAACTTCACATTTTGTACTTAACTGACCATGGAGGTTATCTTTAATATTTTCTTTCTAAAGATATTTTCTATTTTCAACTTGAATTTGTTCCTCCAACTTGAAAAAAACTACATAATACATGCAACTCTCATAGACCCCATTGATAAAGGTCACAAGTTTGAGCCACCTTGAACTAGTTGCCCTAAAAACTTCTTACAAGGCCATTTGGCACAATGAAGACCACTTATAGACCTGTAGAAGACTTCTAGACATTCATGTCATGTGTATGATGAAGCAAATTAAGATTTGGAAAACCTTCAAGACCTACAACAATGGTGGAAATCACCATTAAACCTGAAACATTTCATAAAATGTCAAAAAAATAGCTTTTTGACCCTTTAGCTAAGCTAAATACCATATAAACTTTTTTGAATAGCTCCAAGTACCATATAATGATGTTTTAAGTCCCATTATACCTCTTCCATATTTTAGACCATTTCTCTCTTTAAAGACATACAAAAATATGTAAATTTGAGCTATTTTAGGCCTCTTAGGCACCCAAACATGCCATATTTTTCTAAAAATAGGTTTGTTATGAGTTTTATGGAGTATTATACACATTTAAGATTATTTTCAAGTCATTATAGGACATTTAATGGACCTATGAGTCCAAAAAACCAAAACTGGTCAAAAAGCTCCTTTGTAACCTCAAGTACACTAACCTTCAAGATGATTGCTCATACAATTAAGACACCCATTACACCACTTATTTCCATGTATCTATATCACATATACCCCTTCAACACCTCTTAAAATATTAGGCTCCCATACAGAAGGTATGAAAAGATACACATGTAAAGATGATTGCCTATAGGGTTTGTAAGCATTTTAGACATGCTTACACTCTTAATTATTGTTAATAAAACATAGTTACTTAATCAACCTTAAGTCAAAATTAATTTAAATTATATATGGTAATAAAAACATACTATAATCACTTGTCCCAACTCTTCATGGTATGAAAGAAATGAGCATTTGAAGAAGTGTTAAAATTGGGTGTCTTAGGCTTGAAAAATATTGAATTCCCCCAAAGTACCAATTTGACATTTACACTAATATTATTTTATTTAAAAAAAATTCATGACATATAAAACATCTCATAACACTTCTCTAAATGATCAAATCCCAACTTTGCTCTTTTATGCCTTTAAACCTAGCTGTGGGGTTTGGAACTTGCCTATGCGGTTTGCATGAAGTTTGGAGTGTTAACACTATTTAAATGTGTTTAAGATGATTTAAACCATCTTAAAATTATTTAAAAATAATTACCTAAGATTTTAAACCTAAACCACACCTTAAAACTCTAAAAAGTATGCATGCATGAATAGTGACCATTATGAGACATAAGGGGGACTGTGATAAAACAATGAGAAATTCCACTTATCATATGACATTAAAAATATTATGGATAGTTATATCAGGTAATATGGACAAATTTTACCAATTTTCAATTATTTTTAATGTATACTTTGTCTTGTAGACCCTTTTTACCATAATTTACCTTGAGTTACTTGCATGCTTCTTCCATGCCTGAACTTGTATTTATTCAAACTTTTGCATGAAATCCCTCAATTTTATCATTTATATATGAAAATATAGGTTTAAAAAATCAAATTCATTAATTTTAATCCCTTTCCAAGGCCTAAACTCCTTCTTGACATCTAGAACTGACAAAACTTCATCTAGTCTCCAATGGTTACCTTCTTGACTACAAGGGGACTGTGTCAAAATAGTAGGCCCTTTAACTCTTTAGAGTAATTAAGGATGGTATTTTATTTTTTTTATGTCATGTATACCACTTTTACCAAATTTTTTTCTTTGACTCAACCTATAGATGTCATAAACTGACCAATTCCTTTACGGCATGCTCTAATTTGACTGTGATTTGACACAGGGTTGACTATAATAAAATAGTTAATATTTAACATTATTAAAAAACCTAAAAATTATTTTTAAATGGTATTTTATGTCATCATTATCCTCTCTACCAAATTTTGTGATTGGATCCTACATATTTTGGCCTATAGGCCCATTTTGGCAAATGCTAGTGGCATATCTGCTTGGCCAAATTTCACAAATGAGTCTTCTTAATTTTTTACATTTGTTTATTCCTTATAATTAATATTTTTCCTTTAAATTATCATATAAACTCTCTATTAATTAATTAACCCTTCATTTTATTACCTTTAACATCATTCCACCATGTATGACTTAAGCTCCTCAAGGAAAATCCATGGATGTCTAAGTATTTGGTGATGGTAATGTTGAGCTGGATTAATTGTAACATGTTTATAATAGTTTCATATATGATCCATGATTATTATAAAATATTTCCCACTCTTAAGACACTTCCTTGATCATGAAATATTTGTAGAGTACCCTCACATTATTAATGCCAATCTTGAAAAGGGGCATGTGTATGATAAAGTTGTAGATATAGATCATGAGGTGAATTTGAATTGTAAAACATGATTTTGTGACCCTTAAATATTTATAATTATCCTATTCCATCATTTTTTATTGATACATTCTCTTACATTGGATGTAAAAGCTTCTTTATAAGCCATTTGTCCTTAACTAGCATACTAGTCCATAGATAAGCCTTTAGTCCTCATGTGGCTATAGGTGATCATTAGAGATACTCCTTGAAAATTTAAAATGCCCTTTTTTATATAAAACTATTCATGATATTTATAATATCAAATTTCATTTATGTCTTTGGGATCAAAAGTCCTCCTTGAACCTTGGGAGTGCCTTAAGACTAGCAAATAGGCCTTTTTGAAATGGCACAGGCTTGTAAGGTCTTTATGAGCACTGTAGGTCTATATGTTAGATCTTAAATTCTTAAAGATTGTTTGAGATCATGATTTAAGTAATAACATATAAAATTACTAAACCTTTTCTTACACATCCTTGTTCAAACTTCCATAACATGAGATCAACCTCAAAAAGGGGAATATTCTTATCATATTGTTGTAGAGTACACTTATATAATCTAAAACTATTTAAGTAATTAAAAAACCCTAAATTATCCCTTGAGAGAATTCATCATGATATTTGGAGACTTAAATTATTATCCATGTTTTTGGAAGGTTAGAACTAGCCTCCTTGAACCATAAAAGGGGGGTAAAAGACCTGACTATTATAAGGCTATTGTAGGTGTCTTTTTTGAGTGCACCTATAGGTGTTGATAGAGGATCATACCCATCTCTTCAATCTTTCTTGATCACCTTTGAAACATTGATTTCCTCTTCACCCTTTTAGGACCACATTCCATACATGCACATGTCCCTGCATTGCAAATTTGGGTTGTGGAGTTCTTTTCAGGTTCAAATCCTATATAAATCACTAGAAACTAGAAGTAAACAATTTCATGATTTAGGATTCTTCAAACACTATGCTAGTCTAATCACACACCCATTATTTTTTGAAAAATTCATCCCCTATGATAGGTATTCAATATTGGACACATATTATTCCTCTAAACCTCATGCTTCACTATATATGGCATCATCAAAAAGGGCTAGGACCTCTATTTTGGCATTTTAGGGAACTTATCCCTAAATTGAGTTTCTCAATTTTGATCATGATTTATTTATTTTAGATCCATGTCTAAGCTAATATAGGTCTCCATTAGGTTTAAAATCAAACCTCTTACTAGCTTTCCATGAATATCTCACACTTTTAACTCCAAGAAACATTTGTCTTACTCTATTTACCATACAACTCTTTCACTAGTTTTCCACTAGGTAATTCACTTAGGTCTGAAAGGCCAAATATTGATTTAGGTTTCAATAATACAATATCAAAGAATTTATGGTCTTATATTATCACATCACACCTTTTATTAACACTTTCAAGTGCTCAAACACACTTCAACATTTGTTTCTACCTTTTAAGCTTTTAATGACCTTATAAGGCTTGTAGCCTTTTCTTTACCATTTCATCTTAGTTTGGTCAAAATAGGTACTATTTTAGATATGTAATTGCCTTTTCATATATTATATACCTCCCTTTATGTTTTTTTTCAAGTTTCATGGTAATTTTCACTCCAAAACCACACTTCATTAATCTCCCCTCAATTAGGCCTAATTAGCCCTTAAGTTCACCCTAAGTCTAGAAATCATATCGTACGGCCTCAAATCAACCCAAAAACTATTAAATAACTTAGATAACCTTTAAATACATCATATTACAAAAATTTTGCAAATTTTAAGGGTTAAAACTC